>OY292396.1:12127303-12231671 GCA_958496205.1 Idaea biselata
CGCCGCAAGTGAACATGCGTGGTAGGCCTACAGCACTGACGTATAGTACAGGGACACGACTGTTGGCTTACCATTAACGCGTAGCCATAGATAAATCTATACATAATATAGCGCGCAGCTATGCAGTTTTGTAAACAGCTCTAGAAAAAACTAGGAAGAAGCAGAAGGAGGACAGTTGATGAAGGATGATATATAATATTTTGTGGCGGACGCCCACAGAACAAACTAGATGGCGTAACTAGTAAGCAATCCTGAATCGCACTATCCAAATTCTTTTCGAGATAAGCTCATAAACAACCTCTCGACGGAACATCGTCGGGCCGCGGCCTACCGGGCAGTGCCCAGTGGAAGATCTTCCCTTTGGAGGTACACACCATGTCGTACCTCCAAAATTTAACTCTGTGATGATGATGAACTAAAATGTGGCCGACCAACTACGTCAGAATGGCGAGCCACTTTGTATCTTTCATAGATTTATGGGTATCTTTTTAATATTTTCGAAAACACAAGGAGCTAACAAAGATAATAATATATTAGTGGGCAAGATGTGAGCAGAAAGAAGAAGAAGGATACGAAACTCGACACTGGCGGATGTGCGAAGTAACAACATTTCGTGGATCGACGCCATGACGAAGAAAAAAAAAAGGGCTTATCTCTGGTTTATTTTATCTATGTTTGTTTGAGGAATGAGATCTCTGAGTTCTCTGACAGGAAAGCTACCGCGGATCTTCCGATGACAGCAATTCGATTCCGACGCGGTAGTTTGACATATTTGACAGCGAGGTTTTCAATTTTGACACCGCGCAAGCGTGTTTGACATCCATTTGACAGCCGTCACAATACCGAATGAACATGAATGGATGGAATAAGAGCGTCGGAATCCGGTCCGATTTACGCAACAAACATTACAATGTTAAACATTACGGGGAAAAAAAGTTGTTATAATTTATTACAATTTGTATATTAAAAGATCTAAACAAGATAAAAGTTAATATAGTTTTCTTAAAAAATGTAAATTACCTACATTTGAACGTAAATATAATTATTTCATTATATTCATAAATAATGCGTGTGTAGGTAACGGAACGTAATCCTTCGGCGTTCGATATTCACTTTTTTAAGGCCGCTCGCCCACGGCGACTTTTTGTAGCGATACTAACGCGATTCTGCATCGATACAGTCGCGAAGCGGTCGCTAGCTGTGTGCCCTCGCCCACGGGGCGCTCAGATTTAGAAGCGATGCAAACGCGATAGTATCGCGCTTCAGTCGCGAAGCAAGTGCAATTCAGTCGCCTCCCTCCGTTTTCTTCCCGATGTCGTCCGACACGGTCGCGCGTTTGCATTCGATTCAGTAGCGATGCTGTAGCGCATTGCAAACGCGACTACCACGCGTTAGTAGCAATGCAGTCGCATCGCTTCAAAAAGTCGCTGTGGGCGAGCGGCCTAAACGCGCGAAAACAATAACCCTTGTTTTTATTTGACAGTTACTCGTCGACTTCGAATCGATGACAGTCAACTGTCGATTTTAAGATTTTCTGTCAAAAATCCCATTTTCATTCACTCAATTTGTCGTCGGAATCATATGAGTAATCGACGCGTCGATTATTAATTTTCGCGGTTCAAAATTCGGCTGTCAACTGTCAAATGAATCCGATTCCGATGCCGACGGAAGAACCGCGGTACGGTTCCAGTTTTAGTCAAAGAGTAGTATAATAGTACGGGTTTTAGTTTAATAGATATCTGTGGAATGAGAACTTTGAGGTTATGTTGTTATGAGAGATATAATTTTTTTGTAATTTTTAATATTTTTGTGATTGATTATTCACTGTCTTAACGATTTAATCAATAAAGTAGCTAATAAAGAGCAAACGTCATGTACACAAATGTAGTCATACCGAGGTAAGCTGTTATTTAAAGGCACTAAAGGCTAAATAATTGATTTTTATATGTATTTTTTGTTATACACAATGACTGGAATATACTTTACTGGCTGCGTCCCTCGGTTTCACCCGCGTAAGTCATGATCCCGTGGGAATATTGAGATCAAAAGTAGCCTATGTTACTCCTCGAGAATGTAGCTTTCTTTTTTGAATTTTTGAAATCGGTCCAGTAGTTTTTGAGTTCATTCATTACAAAGAGACCCACACACACACACAAAAATACAAATCTTTCTTATTTAGTAGTGTAGACTACTAGCTGTGGCCCGCGGTTTCACCCGCGTAAATCCCGATCCCCCGGCATTACCGGGATCAAAATTATCCTACTTTACTTTCCATTACTTAAACCATCCCTATGCAAATTTTAATCTAAATCAGTCAAGCCCTTTGACCGTGAGTGAAGAGAGAACAAACAAACTATCTTTCTGATTTTTAAAATTAGTGTGATGTGATGTACTGCAAGGTGAAGTACATAGTACTATCTACTGCAATGGTTTTCAATGTTTTTATTTTCAGACAGTGGCAAAGGCTGTCATGCCTGTGCCGCAGTCTCACTACAATAGAAGGACAAAAGTTGCCTCAAAAATCAACATCATCTGACGGCATATCACCGCCACCAAGAATCCCCAGGGGACCAACTGATATTCTACAGGCATTAGCTGCTACGGTTGGATCGGACCCTACAGCTGCACATTACAAGTAAGTAGAGGCAGAGACAAGTCAGCGTTTCTCCCTATATTTGTATCCATATGATTTATAGTTTTAATATCACATAAAAACTTACAAAATATTATTCCAGATATCATGATGATCCGTATCTAATACCACTTTCAAACTTCCGTAAACGAGCCTATGCACTCTCGGCAGAGGCAGGTAGAAAGGCAGCTGCTTGGATCCGTGATGAACATGCAGAATTGTTTTCAACTCGAGAATGGGACCCCCCAATGAAGATGAAGACTCCATATTTTAATGCAGACCCTCATATAGATGCATTTAAACCTAAACCTATTTATAATGACGAGAGTAAGGTAATAAGGTCAATCCTACTAATATTTCATATTTTAATGTGCTTTGGATAAAAAGTACCTAATGTGTTATTGCAGATCTCTAGCTATCTGCATACCATGTTTGATCGCAATTGGTTTAGAAGTTTTTGCCTGAAGAAGTAACAAACCTCAAACACAAAGTAGGATGTCCAGTAATGAATAAATAATGCACATATTGTCTATGGCAAAGTTGAAGTTCATTTCAATACCTTTCAAACAACATCTCACATGTCCAAATCAGATTAATAGTACTGCAATGTCACTACTCGTCCCCGCCTTTTGAAAGAAGACAGGGTGATTTGTCATCTAGTCTAGATCAGGAGGAATCCAACAATACCCGTCTTGATAAGAATAGATGCCTTTTAGTTGATTTGCCTCTCTAGACCATTGGTTTCTGTAACACAATACATTTCAAATACTCCAAATACTTAATAAATTCCAGGTAACAGAAGATGATCTAAGATACACAATACAAAATGCCCTCCTCGATGATTCAATCAAAGTATTTCAACTACTAGGCGGCACCGATGGCGTGAACGACGAGCTAAAGCTGCAGTTCTTGCAACTGTTATGCTTCTACAATGAGAAGGAACCTGACTCCATGGAGTGGATGGAGGAGCGATGGTTCGCTAGCAGCTCAAAAGAACGACAGGCTGCTACTTGGAAGTTAGTTGATTTAAACTAGTAAATACGTATTTTTTATGTTTTTATTGCTCAAGGCATTTTTTCTAAGAAAATATTTTTACAAGGAGAAATACATCATCAAAAATAAACTGAACTGAACTGGTAGATGGCGTTCAAACCGAGCCTTAGTCGGTAAACAGTGAGAAATCATAATCAAAAATTCACCATGACAAGTGGGTTCCCGTGTAGCGCAGCGGTAGCGCACTCGCCCGGCAAGCGAGGGGCACAGGTTCGAATCCTGTCATGGGAGGATTTTTGATGATGTATTTCTCCTTGTAAAAATATTTTCTAGTAAATACGTTTTAAAAAATTGCGACTGCTACGATAATCAAGCTCGAGCCTCTTGCTTCCCAGGCCAGCGATAACAATTGGACTACTCAATCTAATACAGCATGACACGCATTTTCGACTTTGATTTGATTGGTCACAATTTACTTGGTGCCCAGAGACAATGTGATCTAAGAAAAGTACGCTAGTTTGAATTTTAACTAAACTAACAGAAGAGTATAATTCTACCTAGGGTATACCTACCTAGGGTATTCTACCTAGATAGCGCTCTGGATCTTATTTCCTCCTATTTGAGCAATAGGGTTCAGTGTGTCGATGTCAACGGAAAACGATCCCCCGGCTCTCCTGTAACAATGGGGGTTCCTCAAGGATCCATATTAGGACCATTCCTGTTTTTAGTTTATATTAATGACCTACCTTACCTAGTAAGGGACAAACATGAGATAGTATTGTTTGCAGATGATACCTCATTGGTATTTAAAGTTAAAAGACGCCAATTAAATATAGACGACGTGAACAATGCTCCCTCTAAAATAGTATATTGGTTCAATACCAATAATCTTTTACTGAATGGATCCAAAACAAAATGTATTAAATTCACACTTCCTAATGTTAAACATGTTAAAACTGTAGTGAAAATTAATAATGAGGAAGTCGAAAAGGTTGAGAAGGCTGTCTTTCTAGGTATAACTCTAGACTCTAAGCTTCAATGGGGCCCACATGTGAAAGCTTTGTCCGCTAGACTAAGTTCTGCAGCTTACGCTGTTAAGAAAATTCGTGAATTCACAGATATTAAGACTGCCCGCCTGGTCTATTTCGGCTACTTCCACAGCATTATGTCATATGGCATCCTGCTGTGGGGGTGTGCTGCAGATATTAAGGATATCTTCATTTTACAGAAGAGAGCGGTATGAGCTATCTACGGGTTGGGCCCTAGAGAATCACTTAGAGAAAAATTTAAAGAAATAAATATTTTAATAGTATATTCACAATATATTTACGAAAATCTTTTATACGCCCATAAAAATAAGGACAAGCTTGTTAAAAATCGGGACATACATTTATTTAATTTAAGAAATAAAGATGATCTAACTGTGCCCTGGAGTAGACTCCAGAAAATAAACAGGTCCTTCTCTAGCTCATCTATGCTCTACTATAATAAGTTACCCAAGAATGTGTGTGACATGTCCATTAATAAATTTAAAACATATATTAAAAGCAAACTGTACAGGATGGCATACTATAATACATCGGATTATATTAACGATAAAAATCCATGGAAATGAATACTTTATTGAAAGACGGGGACAGACAGGGGCACGGTCGCGTTCGCGAATGCTTGGTTCGTTCGGCTCCGTTCGGTTCGTCCTGGGGCGTATTCATGGAGTTCTGTGGTAAAGTAGCAGGATAAGTTATGGAAAGGAGTAAATAGATGGTTCTACCTACGAATTTTATAATAAAATTCTAGAGTGTAGGAAAGGAATGCAAGGCTGGCACCACAGAACTCTGGTGGTGGGTCCCGGGGCGGTTTGGGCGGTGTTGGGCGGGTTGTGTGTTTGTGGATGAGATAGTGTTTTAAGTAAATTTTTTTTTTATGTTTATTATTTTGTATATTATAACTTATTTGAACAGATAGACAGACAGACAGAGTTACTTTCGCTCTTGTAATGCTAGTAAGGATTATTATAGTAAGTATAGATTATTGCTCCAGTTCCACTTTTCTTCAATAATATATATGCGACAATGTAAATCACATGATTATTGCAAAAAAAAAAAATATACAAAAAAAACCCCATGAGTTTCTTGTGTCTTCTTCTCATTTCATGGAGGTCGCGATCCGAAGACATAGTAGAGTAGATTAAATTAAAAAAAAATAACATGTCAAAGAGATATCTTGCTAATATCCGAATGAATAAACATACTTTGTTTTTTTTTTTTTTTTTTTGGTAACTTTCTAACAAAAGAAAACCTTTTTTTTATTATTTTGAGCTCAACTCAAATTTATAATACACTTCCAGATTGGGAGGTTTAGCCGATAGTATATTCACTGCAATGGAACCAAAAACACCTGAAGCTTACTGCACAATCATACAGGGCATGGCTAAATATTATCAGGTAAGATTAAAATAAAATACACTTGATTTCAATACTAAAATTGGTGACCTCTGTAGCAAATCATGCGAACACCACAGTTCTGATTTTGGTGTTTCCTTTTTATAGTACACTAGCGACCTACCCCTGCTTCGCACAGGTGCAACGTTGATACTAAATCAATATACTACAGAAGGTCTTTTTAAACAACATTCACAGATTTTTTGTCATTAGACAATACTAACATGTTTTCTTAGAGGTTAAAAAAATTGTTATTGTGGGTTATCCAAAAGAGATAGACATATACCATTGCCGCCTTTTTTGTAGTCCTTTTTAAATAAAATACAAACAAAATCTTCAAATAAAATGTATAGGTAGGTTATTAGTTTATTTCACCAATGATATTCTACGGTTCACAGGCTGAGAGAGCCCATCAGCTCGCACAAGAAGCATTGGAACAAAACATCCCGTTGTCTACCGGTGTATACAACTCTCTGCTGGGCTCTGTGGGGTTCCTCAGAGAGGGCACTACGCTTAGAGTCGAGGCGCTGAAGAGTTTGTTGGTGCAGATGAACGAACAGGTAACGGTCTATCCACGTACAGTCAGCATCAAAAGTCGACGGCCATATTAAGATTTTTAAACTCGCTTCACATCATAATTGTAGGATAAGATAATAAGACAATTACTTGTATAGTTGGATAGAGGTGGTTCGCGATCGCTATTTGTGGCGTCTCGTAGGGAGGCCTATGTTCAGCAGAGAACGGATAAGGTCTGGGATGATGTTGAGTTTGTATAGATGTGTACTCAAACTCAAAAAATATGTATTCAATAAGGATATTCAGGTCAGACAGATCGTTTTGAATCAGGTAATCTGTGTGTCTTCGGAACACAACCTCCAATGAGAAGAAAACACAAGAAACTCATGAGGTTTTTTTTTCAGTGATCATGACTGTGATTCCCAATGTCGCTTATTTACTATTGAACCGTAGTGGAAGCAGAGCATTAATTACTAACATTATATGTACGTGTTAGGGTCTGTCTCCGGACGACGGCACGCTGTCGGGCTGCCTGCGGTCGCTGGCGGCGTGGGGCGGAGGCCGAGCGCTGCAGGAGCTGGCGCTGCAGCTGCTGGCAGAGCTGCGCGCTGCAAGCGTCACGCCCGGACTCTCCGCGTACTACTCCCTGCTCTGTCTCTTCTGTAAGGAGAGTGAGTACCTCTCTACATAGCTGCAGCTGCTGGCCGAGCTGCGTCACGCCCGGACTCTCCGCGTACTACTCCCTGCTCTGTCTCTTCTGTAAGGAGAGTGAGTACCTCTCTACATAGCTGCAGCTGCTGGCCGAGCTGCGTCACGCCCGGACTCTCCGCGTACTACTCCCTGCTCTGTCTCTTCTGTAAGGAGAGTGAGTACCTCTCTACATAGCTGCAGCTGCTGGCCGAGCTGCGTCACGCCCGGACTCTCCGCGTACTACTCCCTGCTCTGTCTCTTCTGTAAGGAGAGTGAGTACCTCTCTACATAGCTGCAGCTGCTGGCCGAGCTGCGTCACGCCCGGACTCTCCGCGTACTACTCCCTGCTCTGTCTCTTCTGTAAGGAGAGTGAGTACCTCTCTACATAGCTGCAGCTGCTGGCCGAGCTGCGTCACGCCCGGACTCTCCGCGTACTACTCCCTGCTCTGTCTCTTCTGTAAGGAGAGTGAGTACCTCTCTACATAGCTGCAGCTGCTGGCCGAGCTGCGTCACGCCCGGACTCTCCGCGTACTACTCCCTGCTCTGTCTCTTCTGTAAGGAGAGTGAGTACCTCTCTACATAGCTGCAGCTGCTGGCCGAGCTGCGTCACGCCCGGACTCTCCGCGTACTACTCCCTGCTCTGTCTCTTCTGTAAGGAGAGTGAGTACCTCTCTACATAGCTGCAGCTGCTGGCCGAGCTGCGTCACGCCCGGACTCTCCGCGTACTACTCCCTGCTCTGTCTCTTCTGTAAGGAGAGTGAGTACCTCTCTACATAGCTGCAGCTGCTGGCCGAGCTGCGTCACGCCCGGACTCTCCGCGTACTACTCCCTGCTCTGTCTCTTCTGTAAGGAGAGTGAGTACCTCTCTACATAGCTGCAGCTGCTGGCCGAGCTGCGTCACGCCCGGACTCTCCGCGTACTACTCCCTGCTCTGTCTCTTCTGTAAGGAGAGTGAGTACCTCTCTACATAGCTGCAGCTGCTGGCCGAGCTGCGTCACGCCCGGACTCTCCGCGTACTACTCCCTGCTCTGTCTCTTCTGTAAGGAGAGTGAGTACCTCTCTACATAGCTGCAGCTGCTGGCCGAGCTGCGTCACGCCCGGACTCTCCGCGTACTACTCCCTGCTCTGTCTCTTCTGTAAGGAGAGTGAGTACCTCCTTACATGTTTTTCTTAAATAAAGGTCCTCGTTACATAGTCTTCTTATAGTGTCGTTGTTGATTTTTTCTTTACGTTACAAAGTAAAGAAAATAATTAATACTCGAAGTTCTCGACATAGCTCCTTATATTCATAAACTATTTATAGTTAATTTGCGTCCCGCGGTTTCAACCGCGTAAGTCCCGATCCCGCGGGAATATCGAATTTCATCGCAATCGGTTTAGCGATTTTTGTGTGAAGGACAACAAACACACACACACACACACACACACTCATAAACTTTCACTTTTATAATGTTAGTAGGATGCCTTGTTGTGTATGTGGGAATCAGAATTATCCAAATTAAACGGTTTACTGTTTAATTGCAGCCTTACTAAAAAAAAACGGGGCAAGTGCGACACTCGCGCATAAAGGGTTCCGTACCACTATCACAATTGGATACGGAACCCTAAAATGGTTTACAACAACCAATTTTTAAATTTTATAGGAAAATATGAAATATTTATCTTCGATTCTTACTCCCATCAAACGACCGAATCACTGAAAAAAAAAAAACCTTGGCACAAAGAAAATCTGAAACATAAAATAAACTCTTTGGTAAGTAAGGCAGACTAGTATATTTGACAGATAGGGCAGCCATTTTGAATTCCATGACCAACTCGATTTGTCCTCCTGTCCTTCCTGTCCTGACTCGACTCCTTGTTATTTTTGAAACACGTTTGTTGTATGAGAGCCCCTTTTAAATAATTGTTTTATTTCGTTTTTAGTATTTGTTGTTGTAGCGGCAACCGAAATACATCTTCTGTGAAAATTTCAACCTTCTAGCTATTACGGTTCATGAGATACAGCCTGGTGACAGACGGACGGACGGACGGACGGACGGACGGACAGACAGACAGACAGACAGACAGACAGACAGACAGACAGCGAAGTCTCAGTAATAGGGTCCCGTTTTTACCTTAAGGTACGGAACCCTAAAAATGATAAACTTTCCTAAATAATGCAAACAACGTTGTTTGTTGTGCTCAAAGATTACTGTGGAAACTTTTTGTGTCTGTTATTGTTTGAGGATTTACATTTTACTCGTTCACGGTCATGTTCAAGGTAATTTATTGTTATTGGTTATGTTGTAAATAAAATAAATAATTTGCCAACAGGAGGACCTCGCATCGACATTTTGTCATCAATCCTACATGATCTAGAAAATAGAGACAAATTAATAGCTAAAGAAGCAACTGATACGAACTTCTTTATCACTGCAATGGGGATTTGTAGTGATCATTTACAGGTAAAATATAAAACAATTTGTTATAATCCTGTGAATATTACCATTGTAGCCATTTTCTATTACTCCTCGACAATGTAGCTTTCTATGGATGAAAGATTTTTTGAAATCGTTCTAGTAGTTTCGTTACAAGCAAACAAACAAATATTTCCTCTTAAAATATTAGTCAGCCTTTCCCAAAGTGCGCGATAACGCCCCTTTGTGGGCGCTGAAGGCCTAATGGGGGCAACAGCACGCGATTCTAACAAAAAAATGTCTTTAATTTCAATACAACATCGCAAAAACAGAATGAAAATCTACTAAAGGGGGCATTTCTATATAGCGTCGGTGGCGCCCTTAACCGGTAAACACCGGTACTTATCATACAGCCCTCATAAGTGCTAAATTTCAGACAAATCCGTTCAGCCATTTCATGTGATTGATACACACATCCAAACATCTTAACTTTCATAATATTAATGGGAATTATTTGTCGGTACAAGTTAAGTTTTAAAAAGCATATTTTTTTCAGGACATCAATATGGCGGAAAGATTACATGCGCTCCTAATGAGAGACGATAACTACAAACTAGTCGGCGATGCTTATAAAGAAAGTATTTACTACAGGCACTTAGTCACTGTTGCTTGCAGGTAGGACAATTCATTGTCGCTATTTACCATCCTAGTTATAGAGTTAAGTTATCTGTATCTATAATTTTGAGTCTACATTGAAATCGTTACAAATAATTATCGTCTTTGTAAATAGCTATAAAATAGAAAGATATTTTTTTTTATTTATACCACAAGGTTCATTGTTGATAAAAGGGCAATTTAAGTATTACGTAAGCACTACTTACCATTTAAGTATAACGTAAGCACTGCTTAACAGTGAAGTTTTACGTAAGCTTTCCTTATTTTTGATGACATGAGGAATGGGGATTCGAAATGGTGATCGATTGATTACGTTAGCATTTATTTTTTACTTATTAAAATTTTCTCTAAATTGGGCTGATTTTGGTTTGTGCATTTATACAGGGTGTCCCAGAAACGAGTGTCAAGCGAAAGTCTAGAGGTAGAGGACCTTAAGGGGTACCCGAATCACCCCCATGTATGTTCCGCGATTTTTCGTAGTTTAGAAGTTATGGCCTTTTTTCTCATTTTTCTACTAAAATGCGACCACTGATACCTATTTGGTCATACTTACTGCAATAATTGAGATAATTGGCTGATTTCTTTTCAAATGTGGAGCTGAATAATAAGGTCATGTTACCCGTAACAAAGAAAAGGCGTAACACTAACCAAACTGTTACAAATTAAAAACGAATTTCATAAAGTGAGCTTTGACAAAACGCTATAAACACTTTAAAGAGCAATAAAAAGAAAAACTCGCCTATTATTTTTTTTCCAAAACAACTTCAAAAACTTCCTTACTTCATTAGCTATCTACCCTATTTATTTTATTGGTCTATCATTAGAGGATCATATCAAAATTTTTATTTAAAAATTCTTTGGTCGAAAATTCTCTCACTCATCCCTATTACGAAGACTTCGTTGTCTGACCGTCTGTCACCGGGCTGTATCTCATAAACCGTGATAGCTAGACAGTTGAAATTTTTACAGAGGATGTATTACTATACCCGCAAATATTTAAGGGCTCCCATACAACAAACGTGGTTTTTGACATAAAAACGCAACGATACCACGATGTATTTTACCACTAGCGCCATCTAGTGATGATTTTTGTCTTCCGCAAAAAAACTTCTGCACAAATCTTAATTAAGATTTGTACAAATAAATGTATTAAATTAAATAAGAACAAATATGTTTTTCATGTTATTCGATTAGTCCGGGAGTTTCCCTTCAGGTTTAAGTAAGATGAGTGAGAGAATTTTCGACCAAAGAATTTTTAAATAAAATTTTTGATATGATCTTCTAATGACAGACCAATAAAATAAATAGGGTAGATAGCTAATGAAGTAAGGAAGTTTTTGAAGTTGTTTTGGAAAAAAAATAATAGGCGAGTTTTTCTTTTTATTGCTCTTTAAAGTGTTTATAGCGTCTTGTCAAAGCTCACTTTATGAAATTCGTTTTTAATTTGTAACAGTTTGGTTAGTGTTACGCCTTTTCTTTGTTACAGGTAACATGACCTTATTATTCAGCTCCACATTTGAAAAGAAATCAGCCAATTGTCTCAATTATTGCAGTAAGTATGACCAAATAGGTATCAGTGGTCGCATTTTAGTAGAAAAATGAGAAAAAAGGCTATAACTTCTAAACTACGAAAAATCGCGGAACATACATGGGGGTGATTCGGGTACCCCTTAAGGTCCTCTACCTCTGGACTTTCGCTTGACACTCGTTTCTGGGACACTCTGTATGTATGTTAGCCCTACTAATCTATGCTTCTAAACGAAACACATTGGTTTGATTGAATACTCGCTTAGAACCGAGTAAAAGAACCGTATGTTTAAGTAAGCATGAGAGGGGGGATTGGTAAGAGCTTTACTTACTTTTGCTGACGTGGAAGCTTAAAATAAATAATTGCAAAAAATCTGCTTACGTAATACTTGAACGGCCTAAGAACTCCAATTTTTTACACAGTTTCATTTTCACTCATTTATTTAAATGTGATATGAGTGATATTCACTTTATTAACTAAATTATTCTGTCTTTTAGGCATGCTCCGTACGAGAAAGCAACCCAACTGTTAGACACACTGATTCCAAATATCTATGTACCTGAACCGTCTGTTATGGAAGAGGTAATTTACTTGCTTATTTCAAAGATTAACATTTGAAATATCTCAAATCAAAAAATCACTTATTTTTCTGTAAGTCTAGGCTTAAATAACAATACATATTGTGTTATTGAGAGGCCACTATATCTCGCGAGGCTCGAACTCGCGTCTCTGGGTCTGACCTAAAGAAGCGAGTGAATTTTTAAAATTGTTTATCTCCTTGTAAGTTTTCTAAACATACTAAAAGAATTAGTGTGTGTTAACAGTTTAAAAAATAATGTTTGGATTATGAATTGTTTTTTCAACAGATAATAAAAACATTGGAAGTGAATGGCGCTGGCGAGCGACTGGCGCAGGCGTGGTCACAGATCCTGATCTTCGGTCACGCCAAGAAGAACAGGCTCGTTGAGAAACTCATCGCGGCCATGACCAACTGCTACCACTATCAAGGTTTGTCAAATGTCTCAATATTCACGAAACTCATCGCGGCCATGACCAACTGCTACCACTATCAAGGTTTGTCAAATGTCTCAATATTCACGAAACTCATCGCGGCCATGACCAACTGCTACCACTATCAAGGTTTGTCAAATGTCTCAATATTCACGAAACTCATCGCGGCCATGACCAACTGCTACCACTATCAAGGTTTGTCAAATGTCTCAATATTCACGAAACTCATCGCGGCCATGACCAACTGCTACCACTATCAAGGTTTGTCAAATGTCTCAATATTCACGAAACTCATCGCGGCCATGACCAACTGCTACCACTATCAAGGTTTGTCAAATGTCTCAATATTCACGAAACTCATCGCGGCCATGACCAACTGCTACCACTATCAAGGTTTGTCAAATGTCTCAATATTCACGAAACTCATCGCGGCCATGACCAACTGCTACCACTATCAAGGTTTGTCAAATGTCTCAATATTCACGAAACTCATCGCGGCCATGACCAACTGCTACCACTATCAAGGTTTGTCAAATGTCTCAATATTCACGAAACTCATCGCGGCCATGACCAACTGCTACCACTATCAAGGTTTGTCAAATGTCTCAATATTCACGAAACTCATCGCGGCCATGACCAACTGCTACCACTATCAAGGTTTGTCAAATGTCTCAATATTCACGAAACTCATCGCGGCCATGACCAACTGCTACCACTATCAAGGTTTGTCAAATGTCTCAATATTCACGAAACTCATCGCGGCCATGACCAACTGCTACCACTATCAAGGTTTGTCAAATGTCTCAATATTCACGAAACTCATCGCGGCCATGACCAACTGCTACCACTATCAAGGTTTGTCAAATGTCTCAATATTCACGAAACTCATCGCGGCCATGACCAACTGCTACCACTATCAAGGTTTGTCAAATGTCTCAATATTCACGAAACTCATCGCGGCCATGACCAACTGCTACCACTATCAAGGTTTGTCAAATGTCTCAATATTCACGAAACTCATCGCGGCCATGACCAACTGCTACCACTATCAAGGTTTGTCAAATGTCTCAATATTCACGAAAAAAAACCGGCCTCGTGCGAGTCAGACTCGCGCACGAAAAATTCTGTGCCATTTTTTCAAAAAAAACACGTTTGTTGTACGGAAGTGCAATACCTACTTATTATGTACGGTTTTTAGTATTTAGGTAGATATATAAAGGCGGTTTCATCAACACCACATAACAAAAATAATAGTACCTAGTTGTTGTTATATCGGCAAATATAAAAATCGATCCAGCTGTTCTCGTGTGTTTAAATTTTCCTATTTGATAAAATGCTATGGGTATTTTATCTAGATGTCGAAGTAAAAGAAAAAATGCGATCTGCCGCCGGCGACATCTTGAAATATGGAGAAGCGATTGAACAGGACTCGGCGGCTAAAGATCTTAGATCACCGGTCACACAAAAGTAAGTATCTATTATTTATTTTCTCTTTCGGTCTGAGATCGAAATGGCCAATTTAGAACAATTCGTCAAGTAAATCTTCTTGGTTTTTTTTTTCAAGGTTTTCTATTTTCATTCGGGCTTCACTGTTAATATTTATTTATTTAGTTTGAATTGGACTCTGTAGCCGGGGTCTAAAAGAATATGGCTACGGTTACGGTATCCTTTGCCCGTCGTAAAAGGCGACCAAAAGGGGTTTCTAGGTATGTAGGAACTGTATCCAGTATGCATACACAAACCCTATACCTTATTTCAGAATCTCAGAAGAAAAATGTAGACAAAACACCCATATATTTATTTGAAAGTGACAGCACTTTATTTACTTTTTCCTATAAAATTGACAGTCAGTTCTATGTTTACACTGTTGATCTAAGTTTCTGTGATAGAGTATACTTAGTTACTTAATATCGAGCTAGGTGAATTTTGCAACGCCCACCAATTTTGAGACACCTGTTTCGGTACAGATTATCAGCGTCAGCGCTGTCCAATGTAATCGAGATATGCGCGGACACGCCGGACGGCGCGGACCCCGCGTGGAGCACCGTGGAGGGTGCGCTGCAGCGGCTGCGCGCCGAGCTCGCCGTGGGGGTGCCGGCCAACCCGCAGGCGCTGGTACACGTCGCCGAGAAGGCCACGGCTATCGGGAAACTTGGGATCGCTGCGGTAAGAAACACATCCTTGACAACGTTATGCAAAGATAGCATTTATTTTGACGATTGGCGCCACTAGATGGCGATAGTGGTCAAAATGAATCGCGATATTGTGAGTATAAAAGACAGCTATTGATTGTTTATTGAACTTTCAGACGACAGTATCGTACTTGGCCGAGTGTGGTTTCGAGGAAGCCCTATCAGCCAGCCAGCAAGTCCTCAGTGTCATGTTGAACCGGCCGCCGCAAGAGATAGCCGCGCTGCTGCAGACCGAGCCCGCGGCCTTGGGCCACAGCCTGCACCCGGCGGCGCTCACTGTTGTCTCAGCTTACCATATGTAAGTACATTATGTTGAACCGGCCGCCGCAGACCGAGCCCGCGGCCTTGGGCCACAGCCTGCACCCGGCGGCGCTCACTGTTGTCTCAGCTTACCATATGTAAGTACATTATGTTGAACCGGCCGCCGCAGACCGAGCCCGCGGCCTTGGGCCACAGCCTGCACCCGGCGGCGCTCACTGTTGTCTCAGCTTACCATATAAGTACATTATGTTGAACCGGCCGCCGCAGACCGAGCCCGCGGCCTTGGGCCACAGCCTGCACCCGGCGGCGCTCACTGTTGTCTCAGCTTACCATATGTAAGTATATTATGTTGAACCGGCCGCCGCAGACCGAGCCCGCGGCCTTGGGCCACAGCCTGCACCCGGCGGCGCTCACTGTTGTCTCAGCTTACCATATGTAAGTACATTATGTTGAACCGGCCGCCGCAGACCGAGCCCGCGGCCTTGGGCCACAGCCTGCACCCGGCGGCGCTCACTGTTGTCTCAGCTTACCATATGTAAGTACATTATGTTGAACCGGCCGCCGCAGACCGAGCCCGCGGCCTTGGGCCACAGCCTGCACCCGGCGGCGCTCACTGTTGTCTCAGCTTACCATATGTAAGTACATTATGTTGAACCGGCCGCCGCAGACCGAGCCCGCGGCCTTGGGCCACAGCCTGCACCCGGCGGCGCTCACTGTTGTCTCAGCTTACCATATAAGTACATTATGTTGAACCGGCCGCCGCAGACCGAGCCCGCGGCCTTGGGCCACAGCCTGCACCCGGCGGCGCTCACTGTTGTCTCAGCTTACCATATGTAAGTATATTATGTTGAACCGGCCGCCGCAGACCGAGCCCGCGGCCTTGGGCCACAGCCTGCACCCGGCGGCGCTCACTGTTGTCTCAGCTTACCATATGTAAGTACATTATGTTGAACCGGCCGCCGCAGACCGAGCCCGCGGCCTTGGGCCACAGCCTGCACCCGGCGGCGCTCACTGTTGTCTCAGCTTACCATATGTAAGTACATTATGTTGAACCGGCCGCCGCAGACCGAGCCCGCGGCCTTGGGCCACAGCCTGCACCCGGCGGCGCTCACTGTTGTCTCAGCTTACCATATGTAAGTACATTATGTTGAACCGGCCGCCGCAGACCGAGCCCGCGGCCTTGGGCCACAGCCTGCACCCGGCGGCGCTCACTGTTGTCTCAGCTTACCATATGTAAGTACATTATGTTGAACCGGCCGCCGCAGACCGAGCCCGCGGCCTTGGGCCACAGCCTGCACCCGGCGGCGCTCACTGTTGTCTCAGCTTACCATATGTAAGTACATTATGTTGAACCGGCCGCCGCAGACCGAGCCCGCGGCCTTGGGCCACAGCCTGCACCCGGCGGCGCTCACTGTTGTCTCAGCTTACCATATGTAAGTACATTATGTTGAACCGGCCGCCGCAGACCGAGCCCGCGGCCTTGGGCCACAGCCTGCACCCGGCGGCGCTCACTGTTGTCTCAGCTTACCATATGTAAGTACATTATGTTGAACCGGCCGCCGCAGACCGAGCCCGCGGCCTTGGGCCACAGCCTGCACCCGGCGGCGCTCACTGTTGTCTCAGCTTACCATATGTAAGTACATTATGTTGAACCGGCCGCCGCAGACCGAGCCCGCGGCCTTGGGCCACAGCCTGCACCCGGCGGCGCTCACTGTTGTCTCAGCTTACCATATGTAAGTACATTATGTTGAACCGGCCGCCGCAGACCGAGCCCGCGGCCTTGGGCCACAGCCTGCACCCGGCGGCGCTCACTGTTGTCTCAGCTTACCATATGTAAGTACATTATGTTGAACCGGCCGCCGCAGACCGAGCCCGCGGCCTTGGGCCACAGCCTGCACCCGGCGGCGCTCACTGTTGTCTCAGCTTACCATATGTAAGTACATTATGTTGAACCGGCCGCCGCAGACCGAGCCCGCGGCCTTGGGCCACAGCCTGCACCCGGCGGCGCTCACTGTTGTCTCAGCTTACCATATGTAAGTACATTATGTTGAACCGGCCGCCGCAGACCGAGCCCGCGGCCTTGGGCCACAGCCTGCACCCGGCGGCGCTCACTGTTGTCTCAGCTTACCATATGTAAGTACATTATGTTGAACCGGCCGCCGCAGACCGAGCCCGCGGCCTTGGGCCACAGCCTGCACCCGGCGGCGCTCACTGTTGTCTCAGCTTACCATATGTAAGTACATTATGTTGAACCGGCCGCCGCAGACCGAGCCCGCGGCCTTGGGCCACAGCCTGCACCCGGCGGCGCTCACTGTTGTCTCAGCTTACCATATGTAAGTACATTATGTTGAACCGGCCGCCGCAGACCGAGCCCGCGGCCTTGGGCCACAGCCTGCACCCGGCGGCGCTCACTGTTGTCTCAGCTTACCATATGTAAGTACATTATGTTGAACCAGCCGTAGAATTGTTTTCTCCAATACAGGTCTCTTATTCCTTCCACGGCAGTGCTAGTAACATCAGCGTAAATAAGTTCTGAATTAATATACTTTGTCCAACGGAAATAGCACGAATTGGCAGCCAAAGTGAGCGGAACATAAAATAAAAAAAACCCGGCCAAGTGCGACCTCCGCGCACGAAGGGTTCCGTACCACTATCACAAAAAATTGGCACAAAGAAAATCTGAAACGCATAAGAAACTCTTTGGTTAGTGAAGGCAGACTGGTATATTTGACAGACAAGGCAGCCATTTTGAATTCCATGACCTACTCGATTTGACTTCGACCAATCAGAAGAGGCCTCACATTGTAGTAAAATTTCCTTGTTGTTTTTGAAACACGTTTGTTGTATGGGAGCCCCTCTTATATATTTGGTTTATTTTGTTTTTAGTATTTGTTGTTGTAGCGGCTACCGAAATACATCTTCTCTGAAAATTTCAACCCTCTAACTATTACGGTTCATGAGATACAGCCTGGTGACAGACGGACGGACAGACGGACAGTCAGCAAAGTCTTAGTAATAGGGTCCCGTTTTTACCCTTTGGGTACGGAATCCTAAATAAATGTTGTTTTAGGGCTAAATCAAGTGGCGTCGGTACACCCGCTCGCAGCGTGCCCGGAACTAGCTCGAGCTCCTCGAGTGACAGCGACAGCGATAGCAGTTCCGATGACGAGAGACAGAAATGATGAAGATGTATTATAGTTAGTATTGTTTACTTATCTTAGTACTTTTAATATAGATATTGCATTTAGTTGATACCCTCGTATTTCATTTTATAATTATAAAGCTGGGAACGAAAGCAACGAGGGAGAGAAAGTGAAGACAAGGTTATTATTATGTCTTTGAGCTCATTGGATCACCCAATTATAACCATTAGACGTTATTATCCGCGCGATGTGAATGGGATGGAACCTTGTCAAAGGCAAATCAAAATGACCAATGAAAAGCAAGCTTCTTCAACGCCAGTTTGCGCGCGCGCGTCTTTGTTCCAAATGGTCGCATCCCATTATCATTACCATTAGCTTCTACAAACAAATATCTTAAACCTAAATCCTTACTTTTCATTATTTTTATATTGAAAAAAAAAAACATCCTACCAGCATAGGCTAGCGCACACAATTCTTCCCTAAACAAAAAGAAAGAAATAAAATATGGTTATTTAGGACGATCACACAGAAACAAAATAATTAGGCAAGTACAAAATCAAAACTGAAAAAACTGGTCAAGTGCGTGCCTCGTCCAGCAACGCGTAATGTAGAGTGCGACTTTTAAGGGCGACTTTTTCTAAATTGCAATAATTTAGAAAAAGTCGTTACAAATTACCTATTTGCAACAGAATATGTTTTAAATTTTACTTATTATTTCATTACTCGTAAATTTAAAAATATTGCTCAGCTGTGATAATTGTCCTTTTAACCAAGACTTGCTAAGAACAATTTGCGCCTTGGGCGCGCAGGCCAACCATGGGACCTGCGCATCCACGCGGACGTGCCTAGTGTTAGTAAAGTAAAGTTTACTTCGTGCCGTTCTGTAAAATAAAAATAAAATAAAAAAATAACTTAATTATATATACTACTATCGTCAATATATAAGACGTTCCAAGTACAACCATTTGATTGTTGGAGAGGGGTACTACATATGACTCTAAAAAATAACTGCAAAATTTCTAGAAAATATTGAATTGGTTTCTAGAAAATCTAACGATGCTGAGACTAGTTATAGATTATCTTCTATTATATAAAAATCAATCCCTATTTCCCTTGGTCACGGCATCACACTTAAACTTTTACACATATTTCGATAATTCTTTTTTTGTTGTGAGCGCTATTGTCAGGAGAAGGTTCTTATGAAAGAAAAAATGCTAAACCGATTTTGATGAATTTTATTTTTTTATACTAAACGACAGGACAACGTCTGTCGGGTCAGCTAGTAGATTATAAACGTAGAAGTTAAGAGGAAAGAATACATTACCTACGAAAGAATGTCTTTATCCAGGGAGGAAACAGTCGAATGCGTTTGTAAAGCTTGTATGGAGAAGAGAGTAGGTATCCATTCCCCTAAAGATTAAAGTCTGCATACGAAATCAGTATACGTACGACTAATTCTTATGCAGTCTGCGCACTTTCATAGTATTTGGAAGGACGCGGTTGTTCGTACGTCTCCGTACGTTAGCCCACGAATAAAAATCGTACGAAAACGTAAATAAATATTGCACGACGATAAATATTACACACAGCGCAATCTAGCCCTAAACTAAGCACTAGGCTTGTACTATGGGTACTAGACTTACATAGAATACATAGAAAACACCCAGACCGGAAACAAATCTTTATTTTTAAGCATAAATACCTGCACCCGTCGGGAATCGAACCCGCAACCTCCTGCATTGCAGTCGGGCCTTCCCCCGACGCGCCACTGAGGTCGTATCCAAAATGCAGCTGCCGGCCTAACAAGAACACTTTGCACCTAGATAGGTATCGTAGATACTACATACCTATTGAGTACGTAAACTTTCAAGTTCATGTACTCGCTAATTGCATTTCCCACTTTTGCCGGAACAATAACATGAATAGATATTTCGAGTACCGTTAACTGACGATCTTTAAAAGAATCTGTGACATTGTGTGAACTCGTTTCTCCATATTGTCGAGGTGTTAAAAACCGATAATTGCAGTCTAAAATGGTTTAAAGAAAGCTTCTACTCCGTTAGTTGTGGTTCGTCCAAGGAACGTTAACATTGTTTAGAAAATGTTTTATTTTTGTGTTCAATTATTTATGATTTTGGTAAGTTTCGACATTGATATACTTACACTTGCACTTTTACTTACACTTTTGTCCGAGCAGTGCTTTATTTCTTCCCACAAAAATCTTCCTAGTATGGCCGTTACGGCAATAGTAATTGGGTCTACTAATAGTCTACGGGTCTAGATCGCGTTAGCTTCTCGCGACCACGGCCGATGTAACTCGTTTGTCGAAACGTCGAGGTAATTAATAACAATGATTATCTACAACGCGATCTAGACCCGTAGTTCTAATGATAATGATGAACGGAAATCGTGAAGTTTAAAAAGCGTGATTCAGCAATTAATTTTCAATACCGAGGACTATGTAAAATACCTTTAGATTAAAACAAATCCTTGATAATTATTTAGTAGTCCCTCATAAATCCTACCTTTCATGATTTGAGGTAAATCAAATAAATAAATAAATACCTATTTCAGATAATAAACCTCAGTACCACACTCGCGTACCCACAACAACTAGACTGCGGTCCTTACGGCTTCGTATGCGAACGAAACAAAGTTCGATTATGTGAAGGAGAATACAGACACGGACCTGCGTTCCTCTGTCCACCGGACACAATATGCAACGAAGACTCTAACGACGTCTGTGAAAATGCCATAAATTACATAGATTCTTCGGTCACGCGAACCGTCAAATGTCATAGAAACGAAAGAATCGCCGATCCGAACGTCCCCGCCTGTAAAGGATACATTCTCTGTATTCCGAACAAAAATCGATTCCAAGGAATCAAATTTAAGTGTTCTGGTAATACTGTGTTCAATGGTTATACTAGGACTTGTTCTGCACCCGACAAATATAGATGTCCATTGGCTAACACGACTAGATCGAGTCCGGAGTTGTTTGCTAATGTAAACCGAAGAGCGGATTCGAATGTCAAAATATCAGAATCGAAAAACGATCGCAGGACAATTGACTGCAAGAATTATAAGTTTTCAGTGACTCAAGATAATAATCCAGTGCGTGCTACATATTTCTGCCCATCTCGACCGGTCAGAGGGGAGACTTCAGTACGATGCACTATATTCTCTAATCAGTTCTGCATAACGTTGCAGAAAGATGATGAAGATCAATTCACTCAGACTGGCTCAGCTGCGTATCGAAGGCCGAGGTAGTGAAACGGAGATTTCAAAGACTTAGTTTTCATACCAACTTTTTATTTAATTATATGCCTACTTATAAAATATCATTTTATTTAAAATTAAATATAAAACTAGTAAATACAGTTATTTAGTCTTAAGGTTAAAGAAACAAGCGTAATAATTCAAGTCAATTGAGTTTAATTTACAATAACTACAAATTATTCTCTAAATAATAAAATTGTAAAACCTATCTACGTTATGTTATTAATTATGATGGACAAATGTAAGTGTGTTGACAATGTCAGAAAACAAAGGTAAATATAATAAATAATAATCAGTTTGCTGAAGTATCTACTGATTAAGAGCAACTGATAATTTCAAAACATATTTTGAATTGATAAATATGTATTTAGCAAAGGCGAAAAGTTAGACCACCTTTTTTATTTGCATTCGTAACTCTCTGCGTCTACGCATGTCTTCTTATCTTTGTGAAAAGATTCGTCACTGTCACACTTTTTCTTTTTACGCCGATATCCAGATTTCCTTGTCTTTTTGCACAAGTAATAAACTCTGCAGCTATTGGGATCTGCAAAGGTGCCTTCTTCCTTACACTCAAATTTATTTTTACTTAAATCTTTGCTTTTCACCTCTACCTTTAGGGCAGCACTTTGTTCACTGTTGCTTTTAGAAATGTCACTGGAAATCGATTGACTGGATTCCGTATTCAAAGCGCATCGAACGGAAGTTTTATTGAGGTGATATCCATTCTGACATCGTAATTTAAATCTAGTGAAGTGGTTTAATTTATTCTTGACGCATATGTAATAAATATTATCATTTAGAAAGTCGCTGAACCGACCCTCAGACACGCATTGAAATTGGTTATTTCTTACACAATGTGATAAATTCTTCGTACACTGCTTCCTTAATTCACTAAACACCGTGTTAATGGGACATATTCCTTCCAATGGTTGAAGTCTACCGAGACATATGTAAAACTTACGGCAATCGTGATTATCGGCGAATCTGCCACGGTGATTTAATTTGCAGACGAAATCGTTTGTGACTGCTGTAGTAGTTGGCGGAAGGGGAGTATTATTTTCCAATGATAACTTTAATGACGTAGAGCGTACGGTACTTTGTGTACTGACTTCGTGTAGAATAGGCTGTGGTTGTATATTTTTCCAATTATCGACTTGCGTTGGCCTTGTGCTGGTTTTAGTAGTGGGTTTCGATGTCAATGTCTCGTATAGTTTTACGTTTTGAACTATGTTATTGGAATATGCGTTATTATCACCTACTACAGATTCAGTGGTTACGGACACTCTTTCAAAACTTGATGTTGTTAAGCTGTTGACTTTAATATTACTGTTTTCACTCTCATTTGTTTCTTCTTCTTCTGGTTTCTCAGTCGATGGTTTGTTACTCTTTTCTTCAAAACCACCCGAATTAACAGTTGATAATAGATCAAATGGTGCTAAATTGACAATTTCAAATGCATTTTTGTTCTTATTTTGCGAACTACTCGTGGACTCAACTTTATCCGTCGATACTTTCGACGCCGCTGATACTTCACGTTCTGCTAAGTTTTTAATTTTATTTTCGGATGCTTTAATTCCATTCTTTTGGTATCCGTCTTTTGATGAAACAATACTGGAATGTGTATTCCCAGTCCCATTGTTTTTCTCTGTTGCTGATGCTTTCCTTACAGTCTTATCATCACTAATTATAAGAAGCGATTGCAAAATCGGAGTTGCCGTCAAATTCTTCTTAAAATTAAGAGTCTGATCTTTCCCACTATTAATGATGATAGCAACTGGACTCGATGTTTTATTAGTTGTAATTGGAACAATGTTTAACGTTTGTGTGGGTGCAATTGTATTTAATCTAACAATGTTGTGACTTTCTAATATGTTAGGAGTTGGTAGCTTTTCTGCTTCTGAAAGATTTTTATTATTTTCTACTGTATTATTTTTCTCTATATTTTTACCAATAAATGATAGATCAGACAAATTATTTTCATCCAATGTTACTAAATCAGAAGAATTTCCATTTGTAGTTTGATTTTTAAATTCGTCAAAACCTTTGATTAGAAGATTTATGTCTGGAACAGATTTTGCTGGAATAATTGTACTGCTTGAACTAGTTACAACGTAATTTCCTACGTCAGGACTAGTTCCTATTCCTTCATTAAATTTAACCTTTTCTGCTTCTGTAAGATGTGTATTATTTCCAACTGTAATATTTTTCTCAATATTTCTATCAATCAGTGGTAGTGCTGAAGTATTATCTTTATTGAACTTCACTAAATAAGAAAAATTTACAGTTTTATTGCCGTATTCAAGAAAACTTTTGTTTATAAAATCGCTTCCTGTAGAAACATTTACTGGAATAACTTTACTTGTGGTAACACTGCTGCTAGTTGATGTATTATTTGAAATATCTGCATCAATACCCTTGCCTTCGTTAACTGCTACGTTATTAAATTCTTTCCAAGTACTGTCTATCGTGCGCGGACTTTCTTGATTGATAAAAATTTGCTTATCAGGGTTTATATTTTGTTTACTTATCTTCCCAGTAGACAATGGTTCGAATAGAGGTGATCCTGTATTTGTTGTTCCTTTTGAGATGTCATTTTTATTATTGTTTGTAGATTTTAAAAGTGTTTCTGTTTGTACTTCTTGGTTGAATATACCAAAGGCAGTGTCACTTGTTACTACGTGAAATTCGGCAGGTACTATTTTCTGTAAATCTAATGTACTTGTTGGAATTAAAGCATTTTCTACATTTAGTACGCCGGTTTCTTGAATATAAGGTTTGTTAATATTTTCTGGTTCGAATGGTAAACTGTTTAAATTAGTAGGTGCTAAGTTATTAACCGTATTTGCTACGGTATTTTTATTGAGTGATGCTTCATCTTGTGGGGTTTGACTTATATTTTCAATATTATCTTGAAATTTAGTTTCTGTTTTAATTGTTTCAATAGGTGTTTGGTGTCCTTGAGGTAATCCATTGTTATTTGGATTATATTGCAAAGATTCAATGGCTTGATCTTGAACTTCGTTATTAAGATTTCCCGAAACAGTAACAGTTGACGTACTTCCTGTTGATAAATCTCCTGTTTTATATTTTTTTATTTCATCTTTATCGTCATTGATTTCAGGATTATTTTTAATAAAGTTATTCGCTGGTGAACTTATATAATTCAAAACTGTGAATGGTATATTAGTTTTTTTAGTGTTAAAGGAGGAGCTTGTAAATTGTAAAACAGAATCAGGAGATACTGTTTGACTAACAACATCAATACTATTTTGTATAGTTTCAATAACAGGCAACTGACTAATGGTATCATATTCTGCAATATTATTTGTAACACCTGAAATAGTATTTGTTAATTTTTGTTGTTGTGTTTTAAATTCTATTTCGCTCAACTGTGTTTGTGTCTCTATCAAAGATGGCACTAGTGTTTCCATTATTGGTGCTATTGTTATATCATGTACCTTTGGTTCAACGTTTATCGATTTTTCTGTGCTAATTTCAGATACATTTAGCTTATTTTTGTTACTGATATCTATAGCTTTTGCAAGTAATACTTTAGGCAATTGATCATCCTCGGGTTTTAAGAATAAGTTACTTTCTGTTACAGCGGGTGAGACTATTTCTGATGCTGTTGTCTGTATATTCTGTTGTTCATATCCAACAATAATGGATTCAATGTTAACTAGTTTACTATCTGAAGCTATTGTCGCTGTATTTTGTGACGTATTAATGTCAACTTTTTCTTGCAGTGGCGTTTTTGTTTGATCATTTTGCGTTGCCGTTGACATTTTATGTCCTGTTGACTCATTTTTTTGTAATCCATTAATTATTTTATCTGTGTTAAAATCACGAGCTTTTACATATGGCGTGTCAGTAATGTAATACAGTTCTGAAGCTGTGATTTCGTTTGCTTGACCTGCCTTCCTGTTGGATTCGGTGGAATACTGAACTGTTGCTTCAGTAGGATAAAAAACGGACTCTACGTATATAAATGATTCAATTTGTTTCTTATTTTGGTTACTCAATTCATTATAAGTAGCACCCGCAGATTTAATAACGTCTTCACTTTTGGTTGTCGTTTCTGGTGTATGAGTATCTACATACAAAAACATTTTAGTGGGAACTATAGGTGACGATGTAATTCTTGGCTCAACACCTATTTTACTGTCACTTACAATATCTTGATTCAAACTATTTGATGTTTCTTCTGTTTTTATTGTTGATGTCCCAATATCACTCTGAGGCGTAATTGATTTATGTTCTACTGGTTGAATTATCTTATTTACTATACTGTTATCGTTGTTATTTCCCGTTAACGTAGGTTCAGTTGTTGTCATTTCAATATTCATATCTTGTTTGCCAGCGTTTAACTCCATATTACTGGGTAGTTTATGCTGTGAATTTATGGTAGATGTATTGGTGTTACTATCTGTCTGTTGTGAAGATGGATTTAATTTAGACGTTTGAGAGTTACCATTAGATGTAAAATCAATATCACTTTCGCTGACAGCAGGCTCGGTTATCGTTGTAATAGATGTCAAAAAGTTTTGTGCCGTCTCTAGAGTTACTTGTTTTTCACTTGATGTCGAGTTTACTGCTGTTGTCTTTATACTAATGTGTTCGTTAACAATAGTAATGGGTTCAGTGACTACTAGTCTACTATCTGTAGCTATTGAAGCTGTCCTTTGTGATGTATTAATTTCTACTCCTTCTTGTAGTGGCGTTTTAGTTGGCTCATTTTGCGTTGTCGTTAATATTTCATATACTGTTGGATTAATTTTACGTAATTCGCTAATTATTTTATCTATGTTAAAATCACGAGTGTTTTTATGTGGAGTATCAGTTGTTGCTAAATTCAATAAATTATCAGATGACGTTTTCAGATTCGTCTTTAAAGATTGAACTACTATATCATTATGTGTAGTTTCAAAATAAGTAGATTCAGTTCTTCCTATATTCTTATCTGTATGCGATGTAGGAAAATCAGTTGATGGTATACTTCCTATATTCTTATCTGTATGCGATGTAGGAAAATCAGTTGATGGTATATTATCAACTATATTGTCACTATTGCTATAATCTGTTACATATCCATCCTGAAGAGTTGTAGTTTCTGTATTCAGTGCTGTGTCGATAGTTGGAACTGTAGATAAAATTACAGCATTATGTAATTCACTGCTAGGACCTGTTACGATTATTTCCGTAGTCACATTATCTAAATTATTATTAGCAGTAACATTTTCAGTAGACAGTGTGTAATTTGTTATAAGCATTGGAGGCGTAATTATTTCTTTATTTGGTGTATCTACTGACGAAAGTTGGTTGTCCTGATCGATTATGACTTTATTTTCTATCACTACATTTTGGTCTCTTGTTGGTATTATTGATTCAGTCGCGATATTTAAATCACTTGGAATGCTACTTGATGTGACAATTGTTTCTGGAGTTCTATAGTTTTGTTGAGTTTGTTCAGTAACCGCGTCATTGATTATATGTTCTTTGAGAATGTCAGCTAACGTCGTTGTTGTATTTTCAGCATTTATTACCACATCCTCAAAAGCATTTGTAACAGTTACTGTAGTATCTTTCGCCGGATCTTTTTTAATCTGATTTTGGTCATTTGTAATGGTTGATTGGTCAATTGTTATTTCGGAAATAGAAACAGTACTGTGTGGATTAGTTTTGACACTTTCAATAGTATATGTTACTGGATTTTGTATAGAATCCGTTAAATTTACATTTTGGTCTCTTGTTGGTATTATTGATTCAGTCGCGATATTGAAATCACTTGTAATGCTACTTGATGTGATAATAGTTTCTGGTGTTCTATAGTTTTGTTGAGTTTGTTCAGTAACCGCGTCATTGATTATATGTTTGTTGAGAAGGTCAGTTAACGTCGTTGTTGTATTTTCAGCATGTATTACCACATTCTCAAAAGCATTTGTAACAGCTACTGTTGTGTCATTCGCCGGATTTTTTTTGATCTGATTTTGGTCATTTGCAATGGTTGATTGGTCAATTGTTATTTCGGAAATAGAAACAGTACTATTGTGTGGATTGTTTTTGACACTTTCAATAATATGTGTTACTGGATTTTGTATAGAATCCGTTGTATTTAGATTACTATTCATTTGCTTATCAGAAAAAGATTTTATATCAGGTTCGGTTTTATTTTCTGTAAGTAAATTCACATTTTCTGTTGTAGTAAAAATAGGAATGTTTTCGGTTATTGCTATTACAACATCTCGGCTTTCAGTACTTATTTCGTTTGTTGTATTTATTTTACTATCTGTTGGTGTAAAAAAAAATGCGTTCTCGGTAGTGTTTGCCACTACAGATTCAGCTACTACAGAAGAGACTGTAGTTTTAGAGTACACATCTTGTGTTGACCTTGTTATGTTGAGAACATCTGTATTTCTTCCTCCAACTTCTAATTCGGAAAGAGTGGTAACATTGGTATTACCGATAACATTTATTGTTGGAGAATCAGTTATAAGTGTGGGATTTGTAGTGGTAAATTCGCTTTCAGATAATGTTGTTGTTCTCACTGTATTATATAAATCTTCAAATGGTATCGTTGTTATTATTTCTGGAACGGGTTGTACTGCAGATTCGTTAGATTGAACAGTTGCGATTGTATTTTGGTCTGTGATAGTTTCCAAAGGTGCTTGAGTTGGTGATAGAGTGGATTGCTCTATGATAATTCCTAAAGGTTCTTGGGTTGGTGGTACGGTGGTCGTTGCAGGGAATTCACATTCAAATCTGTTAGTATTGTGGCACTCCGTAGGCGCAGGGCAGGGTATTATGAAGCTGTCAATGGTGCTGGATACTCCGCTTCCAAGATCAACGCATATCATAAAGTGTGTCGAGTTCACGCATTGGAAAGGTTTGCCATTGCAGTCGATATTCGTCGTTGCTATTGACGGTATAGTCAATAGCATCTGAAATTTATTATAGGTATAATTAATTTGGCGTTGAGTTTTAGGTACTGCATTAATCAATAACAGAATGAAAAAAGTCAATTGATTGACCTAATGTCCTCAATGTCAAGTCATATCTTTGCATCAAGGTAAGCCTAAATGGGAGTCCTTATAAAAAACTTAATTTTTTTTAAATAATGGTCAGTCGGATTCCTGTATTGCCGTGCTGCCATCCTATCTTCTAGATGAGCTTGCTACATCTTAGACCATTTCTTCACTTACAATCAGATGAGATAGTGACCAAACGCTCATCTATCGTTTATAGAAAATAAGAGCTTAACTCTTCGCTAATCCCGGGTTCATCCTACGGTGAAAAGTTTGTAAGTAATTAAAGAAATATGTTTTTACTCCTTCACGCAAAAACTTCTAAACGGATTGCAATGAAACTTGGTATGCAGATAGCTGGAGATCTGGATTAACACATAGCCTACTTTGCATCTCGATATACCCCCTGCATTGGGGCTTACGCGGGTGAAACTGCGCGCTGCGAGTTCCACGTACCTACTCGTATCTAAGTCGTACTTACCAAAAATAGTATTCCTCGTAGGTCGTTAAATTGCTTGGTAGTGAAAGCCATATCCACATAATTAACTTCTGAACACTTTCAGCAATTTTCAATCGTTCACAACTTTCGTATCGTTTATGTCGCGAAGTTTTCATTCGAAATGGGCGCACGGTGTCTCTCTCAACTGATTTTAATGATGGGTTTAAACCGTTGTTAGCACAAGACCGAGTCATTTACACACAACACAAGATTAGGTCGACACTAGACAAATAATGTGACACCTTATTTCCTGCGACCTTATTATCATTATGTTTATCTGGTTCTGCTTCTCATGTTATGTGCATTTCAAATGTTAATTACTGAGAACCATTTTTTACTTTCCTCAAAGAAAATTGTTTGAAATTGAACTCATTTTTCCGGTTTTATTATTGTTGTCTCCCGTCTACTTCTCAGGAAGAGATCTGTAAAGACCTCGAAACGTAGGAAGTATGCTTAATATATTAAAAGCAATGCGATTAAAACTGGATAAAATATGTTTAATTTCAACCCAGCGGGAAAGGAAAGATAAAAAGTAGAATAGAAAAAGTTTTTTTTACCTAAAACTAGTTAAAAAAACTAGTTTTAGCTAAAAGTTTTAGCTTAGTATAGTAGGTAGGTACATACTTAGTTTTTTTAATATATAACATTACATGAATCTCCAGTATACAACCTGGTTCCAACCTGGAACCAAGGTGCCTGGCAAAGTGGTTGTAGGCTGATTCTCGCAAACGTCACATAAGCAGTCGAATGTTTAGCTGAACGTTCTCAATTCAGCCGTGTAAATTCCGATCCCGTGAGATTTACGGGATCAAACCAGCTTGTGTCCTTCTCCATGGTCCTATCTATCTCAATACCAAAATTTATCTATATCGGTTTAGCAGTTTAGGCTTGAAAGCGTAACAGACAGACAGAATTACTCACGCATTTATCAGTTAGATGGGTGTATTTCCACAAAAATCTTTCTATGATGTATTTGTAGTGTCCCCCAAAAGCCTCTGTGGCGCGTCGGGGGAAGGCCCGACTGCAATGCAAAAGGTTGCGGGTTCGATTCCCGCCGGGTGCAAGTATTTATGCTTATAAATAAATAAGTATTTTTTTCTGATCGGGGTATTTTCTGTTTCATATGTATGTAGGTATGTATGTATGTATTTACAAAAAAAAAAGGTTTAATGTGTAAGTAGTATATCCGATGTCTAGTACCCATAGTACAAGCCTAGTGCTTAGTTTGGGACAAGATTGCGCTGTGTGCAACGTCGTGCAATATTTATTTATTTATTACTAGCTGCGCCCTGCGGTTTCACCCGCGTAAGTCCCGATCCCGCGGGAATATCGGGATAAAAAGGCCTATGTGTTATTCTAGGTCTCCAGCTATGTATATTCCAAGTTTCATCGCAATCGGCTCAGTAGTTTTTGCGTGAAAGAGTAACAAAGTCACATACACACATACATACAAACAAACTTTGGGGTTTATAATATTAAGTAGGATTTATTTCTGTTGTCTAGTACCCAAAGTACAAGCCCAAGCCTTTGCTTAATTTGGGGGCTAAATTGCTCTGGGTGCGACGTCCTGCGATATTAGTTCTTTAAAAATAGCATAATTACCTAGTCATATACTTAGGTACTACATTTGGAAACGTTACTTCCCGAAGTCAAATAAAAAAATATACGCATCAAAATGTTTTAGTCGTAATTTAAAACATGCGTTGTGTAAAATGCGAATTTACCTACCTATTAGTTCATTTTCTTTTTATATCTTATCTCACAAATATTTGATTTACGATGCCGGTGTTTACTTGTTTTGTAACTTCATTCACAGCATTTGTAGCCACTGGAACTTACTAATATCTGCATCCAGATAAACATGGCATTTTGTTGTTATTTTCCATTAAGTTTTATGTACCTACTACAATACTAGTACTAGAAATGATATTTCATTTTAGGCGAAATGAATATAAAAAAGCCGCTGCTGCAGCGCTGACGATATTGATACGTCTATCGTAAAAATGATATGAGTATCCCTGCGGGCATTGAAGTCGATGAATGTCGATTAAAACGTCAATAGCCAAAATTTGTTTGCAACTGTTTTCCTTCTAAGTCATATCATATCAGTTATTTATCAGAGACTAGCTGACCTGGCGAACTTTGTTCCGCCTTAGAGGCAAAAATAACGTCAAAATATGTCCGTCTCGTGGTTCTATAATTACCTAGATATAAGCTTTTACTAACAAACATATGGATTTAAATTATCTGAATAAATGAATTTATTATTATTATTTGTTTGTAACGTTACCGTTTCACGGGGCTATGGAGCCCCGGACCTTTGGTAGGCGTGCGTGGGGCCGAAGCCAACACGTAGAGGCCCGTTTTAGTTACAATTTTAATTGCAAAGTATGAAATGGACACCAAACCGGCGATTATCCCTGTCTACACTATAAAATGCAGCCAAGGACAACCCCCGGTTTGGATAGAACTATTGTGTAAACTACGGGTGAAAACTACTTGGGCTATGAAAATGGGTTGGTGGTGGATTGGATACTGGGGGGAACTATGGGGACTGCAACCCGTTCCATGACTTCTACGCATATATGTTATAGCGTCCCAAGCTATAACCAGCTAGGGTATGAAGAGATGGGTCCGCTGTTCCGTCCGGCCACCCCGGAGGGCAACCGTGCGGGATCAGTTATAGACAGATCGTGTCCCCAAAACGCTAGTTTCGGTTCTCTGATAAGGGAGAGCTTCCCCGTACCCAAAACGGCACTACCAGATTGTCCAGACTGGTACCGGAGCAATGAAGCCGCTCACCACTCGTTCCTCGAAAGAGGAGCTAACGACAACCTCGCTGGGGCCGGCGGAGAGGCCACCTACCACATTTCCATGTGTGGTACCGGAGCTGTTAAAGGCACGCTCACTTCCCGGCATGAATCCACATGCCTACCAAGAGCCTATAAATCCTGGTAAGGACCGGTCTTCCCCAGCGTAGAGACCTACGCTTTCTGGCACAGCGCAGCCGGAGATGCGGCACCCCGAGAGGCACCACTAAGGCTACTCCTGAGCCTCGCGCACTCGTCGAAACGACGTGCAAAGCGCTCGCCGCGTATGAGGACGACCCCCGGTGACAAGCATACCAGAGTTGACAAACGTGCCGTCCTCTGCGGCTGAAAACCACAAACTATGGGGACTATGGCGCCTGCCGTAACAATGTTGAACAAACACGTAAAATGGCAGGCGGAGACTCGCCAACTCACAAACTGGGCCATCCTAATTAAGCCGAGCAAATTACAGCCAGGGGGCAACAGGGGCGTGAGTGGCTGAAGGATGGAGCAACCTCACCGGATTTTAAACCATCCTAGGTAATCCTGTGGAGCGGGCCAACTCATCACTGACGTGAGGTGTCCATCCTCCGAGCATTTCTGCTCTCGCGACTCCACTCTGACCAGCCGGTGAAGGCAAGTCAGAGGCGGGGGACCGCTTCCTCGTCAGTGTTCACTCCGACCAGCCAACTAAGGCAAGCCGGAGGTGAGGAACGGTGATTTCCCCCTGGAGCACTCGGGAAGCCGCGGGGTCGCTACTCCCCGACACCTCGCCTCAAGGTGCCCTGCGGGCTTATTATTATTATACTATTAGCTACCTCCCCACCAATTTTCAGCCAAATAGGTTCAGCGCAGCGGAGCCTCGCGCACTCGTCGAAACGACGTGCAAAGCGCTCGCCGCGTATGAGGACGACCCCCGGTGACAAGCATACCAGAGTTGACAAACGTGCCGTCCTCTGCGGCTGAAAACCACAAACTATGGGGACTATGGCGCCTGCCGTAACAATGTTGAACAAACACGTAAAATGGCAGGCGGAGACTCGCCAACTCACAAACTGGGCCACCCTAATTAAGCCGAGCAAATTACAGCCAGGGGGCAACAGGGGCGTGAGTGGCTGAAGGATGGAGCAACCTCACCGGATTTTAAACCATCCTAGGTAATCCTGTGGAGCGGGCCAACTCATCACTGACGTGAGGTGTCCATCCTCCGAGCATTTCTGCTCTCGCGACTCCACTCTGACCAGCCGGTGAAGGCAAGTCAGAGGCGGGGGACCGCTTCCTCGTCAGTGTTCACTCCGACCAGCCAACTAAGGCAAGCCGGAGGTGAGGAACGGTGATTTCCCCCTGGAGCACTCGGGAAGCCGCGGGGTCGCTACTCCCCGACACCTCGCCTCAAGGTGCCCTGCGGGCTTATTATTATTATACTATTAGCTACCTCCCCACCAATTTTCAGCCAAATAGGTTCAGCCGTTCTTGAGTTATAAATAATGTAACCAACACGGGAAAATACCGAAGAAATGCAAAGAGGAGTATCTAACCGCTAGAATTTATCTAGTGCAATCATTTTCTAGTGAATCATAGGTTTGATATTCTTAGTATACGAACTCGTTTATAAAAATAGAGTATGATACTTTAAGATAACCCAATTACTTTGCTAAAGCATATTTGCTAATCGTAAATAACAATATTTTTAAGTAGTTTAAAATAATTTCCGTATTTTCTAAATGTTATTGGTTTGCTTAGCAGCATCTAGTCCTTTAAATAATTTCTGCTGCAAAGGCAGCTGCTACTTAATTACTAAGGAAAAACGGCAGTTGTTTAAAAATCACACAAAAGTATTAAAGTTTTTATTAAACATAATATTATCACATACATATTCCTAATATTATGCATAAGATGTTAATATTCCTTCATTCGACCTTCAGCTCAATCGACTTTTCTGATTTACATTTTTAATTATTTTGGTAGTTCTTAGACGTCTAAATCTTAAAAACGATATAAACTCGACCCCTGTTATACGCACACAAAAGCGGGAGCAATACCAGCTTTAATATGTTTAAAGAATATCACAAATTTGCTTCGATAGCCAGCCGTGTAGCTGCGACATAGACAATGGCTACCCCATTTCTTCGAATATAATAAGGCCACAAGATTAGCGGTCACACTGCTTGGTCCCAAGTAGGGGGTGTCAGTAAAAACATCTCGAAATCTATTGCAGTAGGGCTTCGATCATATATAAACTATAGATGCACGGTCGCCGCTCTAGAAATGGAGCCGTCAAAACAAGGCATACTTCAGCCGATATGCCTTGTTTCGCTGTCAGTCGTGCATAAGTGTTTTACAACCTTATTGCCCAGTGATTAAGGTTTACATTAAACTGTACTATGTCCGTATAAGTAAGCGTTGAAGTAGTGCCGATTTTTGATTTCGATTTTGTATGGGACCGTGTATCTATAGTTTATATATGATCGAAGCAGTAGGGTATATTCGTAAAACGTAGGTACCTACTGCGTCGGCCCTAAATAATTGGGATAAGGGCAGAAATAAGAATATCACACATCAATTCTATGGACGAATTAACCAACGCCTAGCAAGTCTTGACGACCTCACATTGTCTTTGTACAAGGAAACTGTGACTATTAGAAACCAAACAAACGTAATAACAGCCATTGATATCGCCATTATAAACATCACTAATTGCAAACCATCTTTTGTATCAATTATAAATGATAAGCCAACTACGTAAGCAGTTAAAATGAAACCAGAAAGAGTTTCTAAAGTGCTGTGAATTTTGGGCCATTTTCTTGGACCTACAAAGTCTTGGATTGTCGTTTCCCAACAGGATGAAATAGCGCCGTAACCAAATCCAGCTATTACGATGCCGATTGAAAACATGTCGTGGTTGTTTGATTCTGACAAAACTGTAACAAAGAAATTATATAGATTTTAATCTAACTCGATTGGAACTCCTAATACTAGATTTATTTTCCGGGGTCTTAATTACGTGATTTTCACTTTTTAATTTTCTCCATGTTTGTAACCATGTTACAAAGAGAAGACATGTAACATGGTTGTTACATTGACCATTGTAACAGACCCGGGAAAATATAAGATTATTTAATAAAAGATTAAGGAAAATGATATTCACAAATCTTACGCTTTTGTTCACTTTATTGGTAAAAGATAAAGTGAAGGAAAGTGTAAGCAACATTCAGGGTGACTTAAAAATATGTATAGCAGCAATAAATTCTGAATTTGGGAGTGAAGTGGCAAAACATTCTGTTGTATCAAAAAATGTCTAATCAACTTACCAAAACAAGCACCTGTCAAAATAATGAGACCAATAAATACGATATATTTAAAATTCCTTTTCGGTGTTTGCGAGAGCCAAGGCGTACATAACAGGAAACATATCCAAGTAAACGCATACAACGTCATTAGGAAGTTTGATTCTGCTGTTGAAATCTTTGGCTCCATTTTTGTAGCTATCAAAGGCAATAGAGCCAGAAGCACAGCCGTTACACTCGATTTAACAAACGCCAACGCTAAAGCGGGATAGAATCTCCAACACGACAATGATCTAGTTAAAGGCTTTATAAATATATCATTAACGCTATACATCAAATACAACAACCTTCGTCGTATTCTATACACTTTATATGAAGGCATCCACATTTTCCTTCTCAATCCAGCATAAGCAGATTGACATCTAAAACTGAAAGAATTGAACACCTTTTCTCTTTGTATATCGGTGACTGGAGAAACAGTCTCATAAGTTACTTCTATGTCTGTGTATTCTCTGTTGTCGTTATCGTTTCCATCTTTGTCACTTTCCGAATCTCTCCTATATTGATTTGATATGCAATCGTCTAAATTATCGCCTAAAGTACTCAGTCTTTTAATAGCAAGGTTAAGTTTACTCCTGTTATAGTTTTTGCTTTTGCTAGTAGAAGAGAATTCGTCATCATTCTCACTCTCCTCGCTTTCTTCCGGTATTTCTGGGAGTATTTCGACACCGAATATGTTTCTTCTCTTTTCTTCTGGACTTGGCGGTGGAGTGATCGTTGTTAAATCATCATCATCCGCCTCGATTTTATCTTTCTCTACTACTTCTCTGTGCAAATTATCGTCGGATGGACTTTTCCAACATTTTTTACTCATATCGTGTAATCGCAATTCTGTGGTGTAATAATTACTGTTATCAATGCCTTCGTTGCTGAATACTGCATATGTTTTGGCCAAATCACTGTATCTCGAGAAAGAGATGGGTCGTATGATGCTGTCGTCGACTTTCAAGAATAGGATGGCAGGTAACGCTTGGACCATTATCCCGGATATCACAATATAAGCATGCGAATATTCATATGTGTCTATTAATGCTGTTAGTATATGAGGAAACAGTGCTTGACCGATAGCTTGGCCAGCAAAGCACAACCCCCTTACTATTCCAAGTCGAGTATCGTAGGTGTCGAATACAACTGCATCTACTTGAGCTGATATTAATGATGAACCGAGTCCTGCAAAAGAATAGGTGCGTTGTTTAAGAATATTAAAGAAATTAGTCTTTAAAGTTGAATGTCTTTGTTGTCTAATCGTTAGATAGGCACAGAATAATATGATGTCACGAAACGTACAGATAAGGCTTGTGTGAACAGAGATAGATCGTTTATCAAGTTGTTATTATCAATCCCTTGTATCTGCCTGTTTCCTCGGTAAAAACCCGCACACCCAATTGTTAGGTTGTAGATGGAAGATCTGAACTATAAGTCAAGGGTAACCAGGAACCTAGCAAAATAGTGAATTCATTTGGTAGTCATGGAACTATCGGGTCTATGATCTATGGGGTCATGGGACTAAGGACGACCATGGGGTTCTATGAGATTTGGCAATACTTTAAAGGCCACGTAATATTTTATGTTGTTAGATAAAACTTTCAATTTAAAGTATAAAGACTTGTGTTCTACAAAAACCTAGTATCTGTGTACCTAGTTGTTTTTGCTTTTTAGGTACGTATACTGTGGCTAGCTAAGGTATATCTGTACTGACCGCCGAGTATTCCATATACGTAAGGTTGTATAGTGAGAGGTATGAAGGCGCAGATGATGAGGCTTGCCACCACCGCTGCCAGCCCGATGGCTGCCATCACTCGGGACCCGACCGGGCCGCCCCATGAGTCTGCCGCTTCTCTACACCAACATTCTAGGAACAGGCACATAGAGATTTAATGAGTGTAGGTATGTAAATATTATGTTAAACAAAATTTAGATTCAATAAGTACGTTTATCCTATGTTAGACTCACTTACCTAACAACATTTAAATAGTACCTATTTAAGAATAATTGGCCCTAAATAGCTATTCATAGGAGTCTTGTTTTTCCGAAGGAATATCGGGTTAACAGCTTATGTATTATTTATTACAGGTCTCCAGTTATCTACATACCGAGTTTCATCAAAATCGGTTACACTCACCCTCCAAATTTCATTTCTGTATTGACTTGATATCGGATATGTAATTAATCACTAAGGTCGCTGGGGGGGGAGTGCGGCTTTGGGGAAAATGCGGCGAGCATCAATTTATTTTTTTCAATTTTCTCAACTTAATTAAATTCAATAAAATTAATTTACTAAAGTTTTTGCCCGTTTTTCTTTGTCTGTCTATTTATTTATTTTTCGTTATTGTTTTATTTTTTATTTAATCTCTTTTAGTTTACGCTTATCTCTTTCTATTTTTAGTTGAAAAAAAATAATACGTGGCTACTTAAAGTCACGTATTAATGTATGTTTCCTATTTACTGGACTTACAAAAATTGTTAAATTGATAAAATCGCAATGTTTGCCGGACTTCCTCTAAAGTTGCACTTCCCCCTAGTAACCTTAATCAAATTAATGATTATGTTTCCATGTAATGTTCTGTAGTGTAACTGATGTAGGTACATAATTATATAATTTGCGTGCAAAAACGATATTTTTGTTAGGTAGTACCGGTAAATAACATTATGTACGAGTTTTTTCTTTTAATATATTACGAAACCACATCCTGTACCACATACTTCCTTAAGTCTTAAGTCAATGCAGCAAAAAGTAAACGATATTAATACCTATAGCTCTGGTAGAGCTTCGAAATGGAGCTTACGTGTGAGGCTGTAGGTAAGTATGAAGATGGTTGGCGTCAGCAGACCGAGCCATATCGGAACTTCTAGGTTCACTTGGTGGACTAGTAGAACTCCATACGAGAGGATTAGACTCGGCAAGCAGATCTGGAACGGTAAAGGAGTGACATAAAGTGCCGGAATCGTCTTTAGGCTGCGACTTCGTACGTATACCTACATGTAGAAAAGTGGTGATGCTGTAAGTTGGGGCTATGCATTATCGCTAAGTGTGTAGTCCAATGGCGCAAGTGCGCTGGTATACCAGCTTTCAGACAAGAACGAGGCGAGGTATTTAAAAAAAGAATATAAAGAAAGAAAGAAAAACATTTATTTGGACAATCACGCGGTACAAACGAAATAGATGATCAAAGACATAAGTACAAAAAAGAAAACAATAAATAATAAAAAAATCTCAAATAAAAACAAAACAACAAAATTATTAATTAAATAAACCTTCAATAATATGTACTAGGTTGATATACAACCTACATATTATTATGTCTTTATCTAGTTAGTACCTATAGTACAAGCCTGGCCATAATCTGGGGCTAGATAGCGCGCTAGATTTAAAACGAAACGCATTCGTATTGCAAAGGTAGTAAGGTAGTAACAAGCGACCATAATGTGGGTAAGTATACAATATTGTGGCCGCCCCACCTATCTGGGAACACAAGAAGTCGCTCTAAGGTCGAAAGTTGTCTCTGTTAGTAGAAACATAAACAAAACCTCAAAAAAATAATGTGATTGTCACGTTAAAATTATCACAGTACATGCATTCAGTGGCTTATCTTAGTTATCATTGATCGATATTGGTAAGTAATCAAATCACTGAAATTGAAAAGACATTCACGTCTTTATTCCACAGATTGGTACATTGGCTCGATTCGACCAGACTGGAATGAGCAACGAATAGCAATTCTCCGCATAAATCGTCTTTGTTCGAGAGTTTCTCGAGCTGTTTAATCGAAAAAATGGCGTACCCGGCGGGATCCGAACACGCGACTATTGGTAATCCGAACCAGTACTTAGCGGTGTTGTTCACAGAAAGTATTTTTTTAATATTTCAGACATTTTAGTGGTAGAATACGGCGCCCTGGGCACGTATTCTATAATTCAATTGTCTCAACATCACTTCAGCATCACTAGATTTTTCTCAAAAACGGTTTTTGGCCAAAGCAAATTGTTGGCCAGAAATCACAAACCCTAAAAAAAACTTTAGCAAAACTCTGATCCCAAAAATTGTTGCCCCTTTTTCGAGAAAAATACTAGAAATCTATAAAACTGAAACGCGCCTAAGATCTAGATTTAACTTTGTGGCCTAAGTATTGCGCATTACACAAACAAGCCTATATAGATAATATATCTAGCTAGGTACTAACTCTTGTAGTTTTTCCCTCTTTTATGAATAACTTACAGCAACGGCAGTTAAAGATTGGGTATACTTACTTACTAAACTTATGTGCTATTCAAGATATTAGCAAGCAAAACAACTCTTTGAAATAAAATCTTAGATACAATACATACATTTAAAAATACGATGGAAAGAAGTAGCGGCCATCGCCACGACGAACCCTGTACACTTTCATCAGAATCCATCTAAATAATTTTCCTTCTTGATTTACCAGTCATTTTCACTATGAAGTACACTTTAAGCTGGTCTTAAATCACACTACGAACACTCAACATTACGAAATAATTAAATAACTCCTAAGGTAGGTATGTAAGAGACCATGGCAATGTATTGACAGGGCTCTGCATATCGACGTTATCAGAAGGCCAGTACCTACGTAGGCTACTTTGTGTTATCTTATCGTCTAGAGAAAGAACTAAATTGATGTTACTATTTTAATATTGATGGATTATTTTAGCGGTTTTGTGTTGCATGTGAATAGTAAATAATTTGTGTGGCAAAAAATCACTTTTTCGGCTCTTCCGTGTTTCGGAAGGCACTAAGCCGGTGGTCCCTGTTGTTATCTCTAATAGCAGTCAAGAAGTCAAGTTAGAGGCCTTAGGGCGACCTGAAATCACACTAGGTGAGCCACACCACTACAGGAAAAGAAGAAGAATAAATTACTTAATTGATAGTGAAATTGTAGGAGCAGCACCAGACTTATCTATCCAGTGGATAATCCAGTTTCTTAAGCTATGCAGTACCTTCATAGGTCACTGTTTTGACGTACCTGGGTCCTGGATAGGTAGGTATTAGGTATACCTAGGTATCAATGAGGAGGAACACTAACTTTTTATCCCGGCAGAGGGCGCGAGTCGATTAATCTTGTTTGAAATAAGAACTGTCAAACAGGTGTTTTTTACAAGTCTCGGCGCCAAATTGGCCATATCGGTCTCAGACCGTAAGAAAAAAAAAACTCGGCGTTTTCATTTGTGGGGGACAAACAAAAAAAAAAAAGATCATCCGACGCCAGCGCCATCTGCTTACAGCTTTGCGTGTGGCACCCCATTAAGTAAGGTACTTATAGGTACCCTATGCTAAGTGTTGATGCGCTCTAAGATGAAGCACGTTGTCCTAGATAGAATGTACCTTGTACAATGTTCATTCGCAATTTATCGACCCTTAAAATTATATTTGCCAGGAAAATACAGTCTCAAGCAACACAATCTCTCGCAATGCGAATGAGAAATGATAAACGAAAAGTTTAGTGCGAATCTTCGGGAACTCTTCCCTAAACCGCTGTCGCATTTTAGTCTGCTAGGACGTCCGTCAGTAAAATAGAAATGGTAGGTAAACTAGTAGACTAGTACCTACCTAATGCAGTTAAGAACCACACTCCTCGAAATTTGTTTGGTAGAAACGATAGCCTAGCCACCCTAAGACTTTCGGCCTTAGACTTCGGCAAAAGGCTTTAGGGCCTTAATTTGTTGGAAGGGTACCTAATCAAAAGAAAAGGCTTTTTGCCTATTAAAATAATCTTATTTAATTTAATAAAATTAATCTATGGAGAAAGGTAATTATGGTAAACAATATAATCATTGGTTCAAATGTATACTATTATGTATTAATACTATTATGGTAGGTACTGGTCTCATCTTCGTCAGTACACCATGCTTCCTTGAGGCTAGTTTAGCTTTTTTTTTTTATTTATTTCGGTCTGAGACCGATATGGCCAATTTGGAACAGCCAGGGTCAAGTTTTAGAATATTTCAAGTTTCTTCATAATATAGTTTTGGCGTTGTACATCTTGTACATCTTGCCAGTATCAAGTATTTTGCATGAAATTAGCCCGATCGGGCCTATAGTTTCAGTCAGGGGCTATATTAAAGCGGTGGCAACTTTACTATAACCTTCAAGGACCTTCGGCGCGAACGACGGAAAGTCCATGTTTAACACTCAATTTTGTTTTCACTACACTTGTGCACGTTCACGGAACTGAATTGAATAAGATTCCACCAAAATTACACAATTTAACCGGGTTTACAACATAGTTTAACGAAAATAAAATTGGAGCACGACATGTTGTCTCCGCTTTCCCGCCGAAAGTCTAGTTTAGCTTTGAAGACCGGGAGCCAAAATTGCCATCGGGACTGATCCATTGAATTGACCTAACTTTTTACCCGACGACCGGACGGTTATTATCACAGAGTTATTATCCTTCGGTAGGCCATGGCCACTTGCACCACACATCGTAAATATTCGTGTACACTTCGACATTTTGTTTCAATGTGTGTTGTATAGGTGTAGTGTAGACTGTCGGGCCTCAGTGGTCGGGCCCGACAAATCGTACAGTGTACGATGGTTTAAGAGTTTATTAAAACTTTTGAATTTAAGCGCCATATTTTAAAATGGTTATGTACTTCCGGTAAAGATTTTTTTTTCGATGACTTCCGGACCGTGAGTTACGTATTTTTTTCTAGTTTTTCACAGACATAGAAAACGGTTGTTGGTATGTTAATTCTAGTTTTTAATAGTCACGTTTTATTAGAATTCTGACTGACTGACTGTTGATTCACAAACGCGCGAGACGCGAGAGGCAGTATGGGCTATAAGTTTTCTGCCTGGCCTGGAGAGGAAAAAGAGGCCTTCTTTTCCGTAGTCAGGTAAAAATGACTAATTACTGTCAATGTCATTTTGACGTATAATTACGCGATTTTTCTCACTGACGTGTGTTTGTTATTGTTTTGAATTTCTTCTCACTAGCCTTTTTCAATTCCGTGCCTCGTATTTCTCTCATATCATGGCTAATCAGGAAGCACTAGAAGAATATTCTTCTTCCATCAAAAGATTGAAGCGACAATGTACAGAAGCAGGAATGTCAGAAGAAGAATTTAGAAAAATGTATTTCGAAACACTCTCTACTGTCGAAACCAGTAGAAACCCTCGCAGATTTAATTACAAAACATTATTTTATTTAGTCCTAGCTCTAGTTCTATGCGGAACGATAGTGAATTACAGATTCATGTATATTTATATATCGAGCAATATGCAAGAGTACATTTACCCAGGGTTGAGAATTTTGAGGAAATTGAGCATTCCTTTTATATCCTTATTTCCATCATTAACAGGTAACTGGTCTATTCAATACTTTATAACTACGTATATTCATAAAGCTTCAAATACACAATGGACACTAAACTTAGAGTCTATTTGAAGCTTTAGACTGCAGTTAAATCTGCTAGAGACAAAGCTATCATAGAAGCCAGTACACTATCTCAATTTAAAGTGCACTGAAATAGTACATGGTCATCCACTTGTTGTTACCGTCGGTGGTGGCTTCAAAACCACTAACATTTATATACTGTTTGCACCTTTTTATTTCAGAATTTTACCATGAAACTTGCTTGGTTCAGAATCCATTTTTCTCAGTAGTTGACATGGACTGCTGGCCGTGTAGCTCAGTTAATAATGTTCGCCACATGTATGATCCTGAACCTGTGGGGGAACATCATAGTGCACCATTTATTTATGAGGTAAACTTATAGCACAGCAGCCTTAGCACTATTTGAACACTCCGGCCCAATTTGAATCTTTATAATGACATATTATTAATTTAAAAGTGCTATTCTTAACATTCTGACTGCCAGACAGACAGACAGACAAGTCTCAAACTTAGTTGTTATTCTTGTTACAGACAAATCAAGCAGCAGTTAATTTAAGATCATTATATGAGTTTTACAATAATAATAAACAAGTATTTGATAGAGAAATATCAAAGGTTATAGTGGACAACAAGCTTCAAGTTAATCCAGATGAGATGTTCCTTCAGATCCAAGGGGAACATACATTTATATGGTAAGTAATAGCAGGACTTATCTTTTTTATTTAATTTTTTTTAATTATCTTTTTTTATTTAGTTTGAAATACAATGGATCTAAATCAATACTAATAAATCCAGCTACCTACTTAAAATTATTGCTATAGTTGCTTAGTTTACATATTGCAATACATGTAATATTTACCTAACTAGGTAAATACTACATGTATTGCAATATGTTCCAAAGTTCCAATGCACCACAGACACTGTCAAACGAACTAAAAGTATTGCTATAGATAAGTACCTACAGCAATAAAATACCTATAGTAATAAATAGACAATTATTCCAATATTCAGCAAAACCAGTTTAGCTATATAATATACCTACGTATAATTATATTTAACCTTGGCTCATACATAACAATATAATACCTATTAAAATCTTTTTACAGGAGGTTTAACAACATGAACTTGGCAAAAACTATACGTCAATTGATTCCTAGACCAAAAATAGTTCCTAAGTTTGGTCAAAGTACAGAGAGATATATTGTTATAGATTCAAGTCAGAATCGGTTCAAGGTTCCAGATACTGAATGTAGTTTCTCGTTTATTATGTCACTGAGTAGTTCGAGGGTAGTTACTTTAACACCAGCGGAGGAATGTAAACATCAGTGTAAGTCACTGAAAGTTGAATTGAAGGAATCGTTTTTATGTAAGTACCTACCTACCTATACCTATAATCATGACATCAATGGCGGCAGCATCCTATGATTGAATATATACATGTTTTGTACATAAAAGTAGATAATACACCATGTCACTGACAGTTTACCTAAAACAGACCACACCTACAGCACATGTGTAAGAATTTCTTTATATGAATGTAGATGTGGGCTGATTTTAGTTTAGTAAAGTGTCAGTGTAAGTGTCATCATCATGTAGTTTGAGCTTAAGTCTTCAATTTCATATTTCTACTATTTTCTTTGAGATTGAAAGTGTTTATTTTGATAATTATTGTTTTCAGTGTGGTATAACTGGTGGTACTGGAGACCTGTGGTGGAACCATCAAATGATAACTCTACTTTTATTGGTCATATTGGATCTTATTGTTAAATGGCTAATGATCTTCACCTAGTTGCATAGTTAGTAGGTAAATGGAGCAATGTTATATGATATTTGTATTGAAAACAATCAGACGGTTACAGCTTAAAATACACGACGACACAGAGAGTTAGAGCATTCCTACAGCGCACATATAAATAAATTGTGTCGATGCGCGCATGAATGTATTTATATGTGTGCTGTAGGTGTGCTCTAGCTCTAAGTGTCGCTGTGTATTTGAATCTTTGATAAGATATACTACATCATACCGAACAAAGTATTACTTAAATAAAACAAAATCTATGGAATGTACAAATTCTCAAACCCACTTTACTAAGACAAGTACAATAACAAAATTAAATAAAATTAGCTAAAAATCAACAAAACTTTTGTCTATTCAAATTTTTTTTTAAGTTTATCTTTCAAGAAGACTGGCACAAGTGAGATTAAGGCGAAGGCAGTGAGAACAGTCACTGAGGTCCACGACCACGCGTCGCTGGTCGAGGTCAACGTGTGGAGAGTCTGTCCGGCTTGGATAGCCACAAAAGATGGTGGAGCAACACCTGTGGACAATGGACAATACTTTATTATAAGAAATCTTTCTTTGTCTGTTGCATTTCGCATGTCCCGAATTTCGGCAGCTTGGGCTTGGGCTAAGTGGCGAGAGGTAACTCTGTAAAATCTGTGACCCCAAAATGCTGGTTAAACTGAAGGGTCAGGTTTATAAAACGATCATTAGACCTATCCTTTTGTATGGTAGTGAGGCGTGGCCAGCGACATAAGCACGTCAATCAAAGCTAATCAATCACTAATTAGCTCGCTGAACCTACAGTAGTGTGAGTTTTGTTGTTTAGCAATTATATTTATCTAAAACAGCAACTTATACAAACTTACCAATAAATGTTCCAAGAGCAAAGGGCACTAAATGTACCCCAATAACAGGTGCAGACATATTGATAAACCAGTTAGGTAAAAACGGTGTCACCCTCAAAAATATAATGTAGTTTAGTAAATTATGTCTGTGTTTCTCTACAGCCATAGCCCATTGTGCAGCTCTTTCCGGGAAGAATTTCTTCACTAACTTCTTTCCAAGGAGGTTTGATAGAAAGAAACACAGACTAGCACCAACGGCTGAACAACAGCATACTAGTAACAAAGCTAGATAAAATGGAAATAAAAACCCTGAAAGAATGCTCAGGAATATTGAGCCCGGTATTGCAAATGTTTGCAAACTGAGGTTAGGCTAAGGAATTAAGTTTCATTCACAATTTTGATTATAATGAACACCATCTTACTCTTACTTTAATATTATAAATGCGAAAATAATTCTGTCTGTCTGTTACGCTTTCACACCAAGCTGCTGAACCCATTTTGATGAGTTTTAGTATAGAGATAGATAGGACTTTGGAGAAGGACATAGGCTACTTATGATCCCGATATTCCCGCAGGATCGGGACTAAGACGGGAAACCTAAGAAATGGGTTATGCCCATGCTAATTAAATAACATATTGTTCGGTTTGATTGTAAAAGGATACAAGATATAGACTAAAAATACTCCAAATAATACTTCATAAAAATATTTATCTTTATAACGGTCTAAAACCAAGCCTAGTTGTTTGGCATCTTCAAGATCCCATGGCAAATGTAAATGTTGTTTTTCATTCCTGTAAAAGATTTATGTAAATTATTGAATGGACCACTTAAATAGTGCCGATTATTTGACTGGCCAGAGTGGCCAGTCTAGATAGATAGAACGCTTTATTGTTCTCACCAAAAATAAATTACAGCCAGCCAGTCTAGTAAGCCAGTAAAAACGCAGTTTATAATGGATTATCTAGCTAGCTAGATAATCTTATAGATAGCTAATCTTTTAGAAGTAACTTTTTAAACTGTTTTGTTAACATTCAAAAGATCAAAGAAACTTTTGTAATTTAAGCAAGTTTATGAGTGAAAACTGACTAGTGGTCTGGCTTCATAAATATCAAAATCGGCACCATTTGCATAGTCAATAGTACCTACATAACACAGTAATAATTTATTTATAACATTAGATACATTAGTGGCTTGCTTACTTGTTTCAAATACTCACTCTTCAAGGTCTGGGAATTGGCGATATAGAAATCCCAAAGCAACCAGGGAACCCAAAAATATTAAACCAACTATTACCAATGCCTTCGATGTTGATAAACTATTGTCTTTAGTTACAGTGGCCACAGTATCTGAAATGTTTCATTAATTAGGCAACCATTGTCACAAAAGTAATGAAAAAATAAGCAATAAAAGAATAATTAATATTTCAGATGCTATGTTTTGAATTGGCAAATATAAAACTTTCATGATTTGTTCTCATATTGCATTTTTCCCAGATCATTTTTGGTTAATATTTTTTTTAATGCTCTAAGACCCCGGAACTATGTAAATATTGACAAATATTAAATCAAGGACATTTTACTCTTAAAACTAGTTAAAACATTCTAATCAACGTTCATAGAAGCATGGAAATGAGGACTAAGATAGGAAAGAATAGATTAGGTTGGTAAGTACTTGGGATAGGATAATACAGGCCAATACATTCAGGTCTAGTATTTCGTATTCTTGGTCGCGTGATGGTTCGGAAGAGGATATGATCTGAGGAGCTAACAGCGGGATCTTGGACGTCACCTGCGGAATCCTTCCTTTGCGTACTCATTGTTCTTAGCTGGTCTCAACTTTGTCACCTAATGGATTTGATTTCTGTATCAAGTACTTAGGTAAAAAGTGATGGATAACTCCTTCCAATTTTGCTTAGTAAATTTTTGTCATAACTGAACTGCTACAAGGAAAAATACTTACGAGTCTTTGGTAAACGAATGAAAAACAATGATTAGAATATTTTTTCGTTTTTGATAAGTTCGCAGGATTTGCATTGGCTGATCAACCACAGATAAAAATGTAGCTATTTTGACATTGACAATTACTGAAATGTCAGAAGTAGGGTAGGAACATTGAAGGTCTTCGCCTGGGGCTGTATTATACGAGATCGAGACAGCCACAAATATTTGTGAATGTGGACTTGAAGATGGTACCCCCGATCACATATTCATAAACTGTCCAAAGCAGAATATATCTCTGTATGACACTAAACGATGACTCCCTGACGATATCCACCGTCCTACATCCATGAAAATTCTCCTCTCACTAACATTTTCCCCTTTTGTTAAAATATTAGCTAGATATATTCATAGAAATAAAATTAAACTTTAACAATCTAATAATATGTAAATATATATTTTTTAATAATAATATAGTCTACTTTCTCTAATTATTTTTATTTATTAGGCATTACTAATCTGAGTTTTTTATTTTTATATACATAATTAATATAAATATGAAGAGCCAGGATGGCCTTGGATGGCCTTCATCAGAACTCAAACAGTAGAACTAAGTAGGTAGATGGGCGCGGGATATAAAATAATGGTGTCCATTTACAATCATCGTAGTTTTATTAACAATGGGTGTCTCTATTCACAAAATAACTAATAAATCGCTTAATTTATAATGGTTACTAAGTAGGAATCAACTCAATTATGTTAGGAAAGACGTGATGCCGGAAATACAAAGCGATTCGTCAAGTACGTGGTGCACGGTCTCCGTCTCGTATCAAGAATATGACAAGATGGCAGCTCCGAACAACCATCGACGATGACGCTTCGCTAGGTTGACTGATGACTGTGACAGTCCATCAACCTGATGCTTTACATCGGCGGCGCCGTCACGGCCGGACTGACTTTCGACCGTCCTCGGGCGATTTATCTGAAACAGCAAGCTATGATCAATGCACAATCCGCTCGTTCATCCTGACTGCCGTTAACATCTTCCTCTTTATCAGCGCACAATCAGTACCAATTACTTAATGACTTGGACTAATCAATGTATCGCTTCGATCAACCCCTTGGGGTATGATCCAGATGATACTTGATTTTCACCAGTCAACAACAACAACCACATTATGTCTAGACAAGTCAACCATGAGAATGGTCTGACTCGGACTACCTATTTTAGTCTCATCAACCACGACTGTCAACATTTCGGAAAAGCCAGCGACGAGTATCCAACTCGGACGACATATCTCGTCTGATCAGAACCACCCACGAGACAAACCAACCTTCAGGTATGGCTTGCACGACACATTTCGTCCACAGAGACAAGCCACCCCTCCAGATGTGGTTTGGACGACACGTTTCGTCCACAGAGACAAGCCAGCCCTCTAGGTCTAACTTGGACGACGCATTTCGTCTACAGAGACAAGCGAACCCCCAAGGTCTGGATTGGACGACACATTTCGTCTAGCTACTACACTACACTACACATGATTTCCAATAAACGTCTGTATTTATCTTTGCTCTGAATTTGCTTAGTACATTGTAGATACGTTATACCCGAGTTAGTTGCGATAGCTCTCTTTCACTAGGGAACATGAAGATCCACTATCAAATAAAATGGGGCAGACTCACTGGGATATGTTTCCAAATGCCTGTGCAAGGGCGATGCTAGCAATGATTTACGTCCTTGACTGTAGCTTACAACCGTTTCTCCTCTCCGGGCAGTTAGTTGCCACATGCCCTTTTTGTCCATACGTTCAGCAGGTCATAAAGGTATCGTTCTCCAACGCGCGTGATGAACTCGACGGATTTTCTTAAAACTTAAATCCGGAATCTTCGCGACGTTTTTGACATTCGTTTTTCAGCGTCCAGTTTGGTCATTTGGTCCTCGTTTTGGGCTGGATTCGATCCCACTTCTGATGAAGAGCCAGGATGGCCTTGGATGGCCTTCATCAGAACTCAAACAGTAGAACTAAGTAGGTAGATGGGCGCGGGATATAAAATAATGGTGTCCATTTACAATCATCGTAGTTTTATTAACAATGGGTGTCTCTATTCACAAAATAACTAATAAATCGCTTAATTTATAATGGTTACTAAGTAGGAATCAACTCAATTATGTTAGGAAAGACGTGATGCCGGAAATACAAAGCGATTCGTCAAGTACGTGGTGCACGGTCTCCGTCTCGTATCAAGAATATGACAAGATGGCAGCTCCGAACAACCATCGACGATGACGCTTCGCTAGGTTGACTGATGACTGTGACAGTCCATCAACCTGATGCTTTACATCGGCGGCGCCGTCAAATAATATATATTTTGTGTTGTCCTTTTTTATAGAAAAACACAACGACTCTGCGATCATACCGATGAGAATCATACATAGTGCTCTGCAACCGACCACATAACCAGTCTTTTTTTTTTTTAAAGTGGAAACAATAATATATCTCCACCGCACACCACAAAGAAAAATGATTAGAGTCCTCTCTACCGTACCATAAATCGTCGAATTTGGACACATATATACCTCACAATTATTGGCACAATTGCGGCTTTATAGTGAGCAGAAGCCAATAACTAAGAAGAAGAAGAAGAAGACAGCCACAAAATGAAAAAGAAGTGGAGTTAGTACCAAATAATCAACATAGCCCTTTTTTAGGGTTCCGTACCCAAAGGGTAAAATCGGGAATTTAAAGCCCAGAAGTAGGTATAATACGACCATATTATTATGTTTACTTGTTCAGTAGATAAGGAAACAACAATTATTAGAAAAACAAGTTAGAGTGTAATTCTACTAACTCCTTAAAGTTTGAGTAATATTGCTACTTCTATGAAAGGTTTCCAGTTCACACTCAGCAGGCAGTCGTACAGTAGGTACTCTAAAGTGCCCTACACACGTTTAGATCTAAACTTATCTTTGGCAGCCAGGCAAAGTATGGTGAGGTGTCTGTAAATCTGTAGATGGGTTCTCGTGCCCGTGCAACGTACCAACACAAGCCAAACGCGATGCGCGCGCGTTTCCTGCCCATACACTAGTTCAACTAAAGTATCTATTCAGTTGATAGTGGCGCTGGCTTCTATGCAGAATCACAAAATGTCTAGTGTATATTTAGTTCAAATTTTAGCCACTTTATCAAATAAGTTTGTGTCTATCGGAGGGACAGGAGATTCGACGAGTCGGTTAGTGTTAGTGGACTCTCGGTCGCAGTGCGGTACACATATGCCGCTAACTAGCTTCGAAATAAATAATATTAAAGAAATATAGTAATATTGCTTGTTATTACTACTGCATCACCTATGGATCCTAAAGTGCAACGACAGTGTAGAGTGCCTATAGAATACGAATGTGGAATAAGTGAAAGTGGCTTTCTAAAGTGAATATTCTGAGATGTGGTCCTTAGACACTTAATTGTCTACATGAATTTAAGTGGGAAGGTAAATGAGTTTTTTAAACATACTAGCTGACCCGGCGAACTTCGTACCGCCGAGATTTTCTTAATATTTTTTTCCGTAAGAACCTTGTACAGAGTATTAGAAAACTACAAAAAAAATCAGCCAAATCGGTCAAGCCGTTTTCATGCTATGTCGTGACAACGGAAAACGGGTTTCATTTTTATATATATAGATTATTGTGGTCTAACATGTAACCTATGTACCTCCATTTACACTTAACTCTAGGTAACTCTACCTAGGAGCCCAAATAGGTCTCTACTCCCTGTGCCAATCATTTCAAAGTCTAGACTGCTTAGACCAGACTATAGGTAAAGATCCTTTAATAATTTATACATGAACCCTTTTTAATGTATACTTATTACGAAGTAATATGGATGTAGGGTTACCAGATGAAAGAAACAAAAGTCCTGAGAAAAAGTCCTGATTTCCACCAAAAAATCCTGAGATTTTATACATTTAGATTTTTTCTTATACTTATTTACAATTTTAAAACAATAATTTCAAAAAATCCTTCCATCTTTAAACTTAAAATATTAAGTACTAACTGCGCCCTGTGGTTTTACCCGCATGATTTTCGATCCTCAATATCGCGGAATATCGGGATTATAAGTAGCATATGTGTTATTCCAGGTCTACCTATATTCTAAGTTACATCACAATCGGTTCAGTAGTTTTTTTGTAATTGAGTAACAAACATATATGTTTATATATTACATACACAAACTTTCGGCTTTATAATATTAGTAGGATGTTAAAACTGATCAAGTGCCTAATTCTATAAATAAGTGTTAATTTTATTTGTGTATTTATTACCAAAGGATGATTATTTTTAGTTTGTTTAACTTTTTAATAAAATAATCCTTGACTAAGTTGGTCGTTTGTTGATATTTCTAAAAATCCTGAGATTTTAAGATATTTGCGAAATCCGGCCGCAATCCTGAGGAATGTTCAAAAATCCTGAGATCTCAGGACAAATCCGGAGATCTGGTAACCCTATAGGGATAGAGATTGGCTTATGTCCTTTGCTCTGAGGTCTATCACATAATCACGTACTATTCAAGGACCACAATAAGTGGCACGAGTTATACCTTGATTATCCTCTGGCTTTGAAGACATATTCAACTGTATTTTTAAATTCGATAATATATCTACCTACTTACTGTTTTGTAACGATACATCCATACATTCAGGCATCGTCGTACAGTTGCTTTTGCACTCACACAAATACGCCGAGAACGATGTTCTCGGTTGCATTGCATCTCTCTCGAGAGCTTGAGGTCCGTTTAAACACAGAAACGTCTGATCGACCATACCTAGCTGCTAAGTGCTAATAGATTTGGCAATATTTTTACGACTGCCGGCCACCTGCCTGACACCAACCTAGTAGGGACCAAACACTTTACCCACCACCGCGCGGGGAAAACTCCAGGTTCGCTATTCTCCTCCAGATCCCTTGGTCGTCTTTTACGACACCCATGGGAAGAGATGGGGTAGCCCCATTCTATGATGGAGCTACACGGGCGGCGGCTTGATAGGTTCTCTCGACGAAAGTATATTCAGGTAGAAAGCTGCTTCCGAAACTTGGTCTACCAGCGCACTGGCGCGGCACTACTACGCACTTAATTAGATAGGTATCCTACTAACTATAAAATATTATATAAGTAAAAGTTTGTGTGTATATTGCTTTTGCTTACCTACACAAACCGCTGAACCAATTGCGATGAAATTCGATATGTAGATATAGCTGGAGGCCTGTAAGAACATAAGGTACCGTTTATCCCGATATTCCAGGAATTACTTGGCTGAAACCATGAGGAGCTGCGGTAAGCTACTGTGCACTTCAGCAAACCTATTAGATAACAAGCGTACCTACTTACGTGGGGCTTTTTATCTGAAGGTACTAGGTACATCGGTACCTACCTACCCTATGCAAACATTAAACTTGGTGTTTATTTTGTTCAGGTAATGCGAACACGCATACCATTAGCGTATGCGGTGGTTGCATTATCGCTGGCGAGCGCTTGCGCTGGCGCCGCTGGCGGCGTCTGCGACCGAGGGCTGACCTGGTGGGATCGATCTCGCGGCGCGTGCGTCCCTTGCACAAGGTGCGACCCGACCCTGCGCCTAGCTGTGCTGTATCCCTGCGAAGTGCACAGGAATACAGTCTGCCAATCACTCTACAATGTTCGAATATGGCCCTTTAACTCTCCGCCAAAGAACTCCAGTGCTGTGCAACCGAGTGACGATGAATACTACGACTATGTGGACTACGATAGTGAAAACGAAAGTGAAAGTGACGCGTGGGACCTTCAGACGTCTAGCCTAGTTCTAGCTGTTAGTGGTTGTTTTGTTTTCTTCCTCGTTGTGCTTGTGTTGTCACTTTATCATGCGAAGCAATGGAGGATACTGAAGCAGGCGCTCAAGTCAGGTGAGCTGTTCAATTCTTAAATTTATTATTTTGTACTAAACTACTTCTTTTCACATACTTAGTGGTGTGGCGTACAGGATTTCCTACCACCTCTTACTTGACCTAACGACTGCTATCTGAGTTCACAACAGGGACCAACTGCTTAACATGCCTTCTGAATCACGGGAGTTCGACTTGTGTTTTGCCACACACATTATCAGTCTCCCATCTAAGTAAAGACTCCGTGCCAGGCGCTGCTTAACTCGTACAAATATACTTACACTAATGTAGTTAAATACATATAGTTAAGTAGATATATACCTACACTACTAAACAATTGCATTTTAAGGTTTACTAGCAAAAATATAAGTTGTGTTCAACTAGCCCTAGACTAGTTGATCTAGGTCTAGGAAATAGAGTGGTCTAACTTTTTAAAGTTAGACCACTATAAATTTTCCTTTTAAACTTTGTTTACGGTACGTAAGTACCTACCTAGACCAGCCACAACTTATATTTTTGCTAGTAAACATAAAATGCAGCTCCTACTTTTATGAATAAGAAAATAAAAAATAGTAACATTGTGTAAATATTATAAAACGGGCATAAATTATGGTTTATTTATTCAACACGAACGATCAGATCATGCGTGCGACCTCCACGGAGCGTCGTTTTTATTATATCCACGGTATCCACCAGATATTGGTGACGCTCCAAGAATATTAACACAACAGAATATAATTTATTAAAAAACTTGTGGTTTTCATCCTTAGTATCAGACCTTAGTATAGATACCTACGTAGAAAACATAACCCTTCCCTTGCAGGAGACCTTATTTAGGTTTCTAACTATTTTATATGAATATATTCCCCATTAATTTCATCATGATTAAATTGCAGTCTATGGCAAAAATAACCATCATCTCCCTATTTTTTAGCTACCTACTATAAATTTCATAAATACAGCAGCTTGTTGCGAACAAACAAGCAAACCATGGAACCAGAAATGGTTGGCTCAGCTTACTCCTAGTCGTGTAAACAATACGTTTGTTTGTACATGTGCGTTACTAATTTTGACCTGGCTAGCGGACCGCCCGGTAACAATGGCTAACGGGTTTTTGTTGCATTCGTCTGTTCCAAAATTAGAGCTGTTATGAGCGCATTAACTTAGCCACCTCAATCGAACATTGTTTACTGCAGTAACCGTACCTAGGTATATTGGAAATAAAAAGTCGTTAAAATTGTTTCTTTTTCCACGAATCACTACAGTTTCATGAAACGACTAAAATTATTACGTTCTACCAGATTTTTTTACTTGAGCAATACCTATCGGATTGTGTATCAAATAGGTATAGGAGAAGGAAAATATCGTGGGGATACCGATAATATCCTAAGGCTCACCACGGTCCGAAGGCATGGGACACTCGCCAATCCGGAGTAGGCTCCGGATTGGCGAATGTCCTAGTCTTACTACCTGACCCTTTTGAGAGCAAGTTCTTGCCCTGCAGTGGGATTTAGCAGAGTCACAAAAAAGGCAATTACGTATAAGAAATAGGTAGGTCGACAAATAATTACAAAAATGGTGATGATTATTGTGCTTTCCATAAGTGTCCGCATGCTAAAATAACAATAATAATGATCTCGTGAACAAGCCAGTTGAAATTACTGGCAAAATATAGAGCTCTGATAAAAATAATACTTGTAGTGAAAACAACCATGTAAGTTTAAAATCGTAAATATTTTAATGACAGATGTACAAGATCTAACTGCGAAACTAAGGCTGATGGAAGCCGGGAGCGAGAGCGACGCGCCGCCCGCGCCTGTCGCGGCCACTGACCACCACATATACTGCAACATTCATGCTGGCAAGGAATCTCTTCTTGGTAAGACAATCAACTTGCCAACACATATTTAGTTTAAGTTATATAAATCGATACCTACGATACGGGTGCTTATAGCTTGGCAAGATCAAACGTAACGTTTGCTGAAAATCCCATGTACCTATTAGTACTTATTTTATTTACATTAGAGCTTCTATCGAATATGGATATGGCACTAACTAGTGTCAATGTATGGGATCTCAACCAATGCAACGGTCGATTGAAACGGTAAAAACATGTATTTTGTTAAAAATGGTCTCTGTTTGTAGTTTGGCGCCCAACAGTCGGCACACGGTCAAATAACCGGCCTCTCTTAAACAGTGCAAGTGTTATTTTCCAATTTGATTTTCACCGACATTCGACAAACAAGAAACCATTGTTTTTACTTTGTATAAGCGCTTAGTATTTGGTAGTTTAACGTACAGGAGCGACCTTCTCCTTACTAACAGTATTTTAATGTGCGTGTTCGTTTTGTAATTCAGAAACCGTTGCCTATGCACTAGAATTTTGTCCATTCGTGGAACATTAAATTCGTTAGATAGGTAGGTTTTCGCTAAGTATTTATGCACCTAAGTACCTAACCTACATGTCTACGTTAGCTTATAATTCAGAGAAGGAAATATTTTTTGTTTATAAGAAAATCTCATTTGGTTGTATATCATATCATATCAAAGAGCTGACTGAACATGGTTGGCGCCACGCCACGCGTCAATTTAAGATAGGTAGGTATTATTTGGTTCTCCCAGACTAGTGTGTGTTGTGTAGGCGGGAAATGGGATTTGATTCCCTTAGACATGGCGCGACGACCGACCGACGCTGTCTGCCACTATTTTCTTAAGATACTACAAAATGATAGTGGTCGTCTTGCATTAATTCTTATCAAGCTGAAAATGCCGATAACAAGATTATTGGCTAATTCTCATACTATTATAAATTCACAAAATATTATTTTGTCCAAATATTACAAAACGAACACACCCAAAGGTGCGTTTGATTTAGTCGAAATATTAAAATATCAAAACCCGGCCAAGTGCGAAACTCGCGCACGAAGGGTTCCGTACCACTATCACAATTGGGTGCCGAACCCTAAAATCGTTTACCAATTTTAAAATTTGATATAAAAATGTGACATATTTAGTAGCTTCGATTCTTACTTCCACTTCCATCATACGACCAGACAACTAAAAAAAAAATTAAAAAAAGAAAAAAAAACTTTGGCACAAAGACAATCTGAAACTTATAATTAAGAAACTCTTTGGTAAGTGAAGGCAGACTGGTATATTTGACAGATAGGGCAGCCATTTTGAATTTCATGACCTACTCGATTCGATGTTTTTGAAACACGTTTGTTGTATGGGAGCCCCTCTTAAATATTTGTTTTAATTTGTTTTTAGTTTATTGTTGTTTTAGCGGCAACCGAAATACATCTTCTGTTAAAATTTCAACCGTCTAGCTATTACGGTTCATGAGATACAGCCTGGTGACAGACAGACGGACAGACAGCGTAGCCTCAGTAATAGGGTCCCGTTTTTACCCTTTGGGTACGGAACCCTAAAAAAACAACAACAAGAGGATCAAACAAAGCTAAAACAAAAGACGATCAAAACTAACAAGAGACGAGTACCTACTTTGACTTTAGTCACAAGATAGGTAAACTAGGCAGGAAGGTGATACCTAAGTGGATAGGTTTCAAAGGGCGTCCCTTCCTTCTATGGACGTTTGTTGTTCCAAAAGGTTTGATGGCCGAAGTTGCAGCGACATCGTAATAATCGAGGCCATTGGATGCCTTCACGTCCATACAAAGAACTTGCCGTACTTTTAATGGCTAGCATTATTCTACTGTTGACATAATGACATGGTCAACAAGGTATTGTGTCAGGTTTCTCGTTACATTTGTATTCTACCTTTCAACGTTCTAAATTCCGAAACGACTCCTACCTAAGGGCTCCAAAGTAAATAACCCTTAGGTACTCTAAAGGCTAAGGCATTCGTTTTGACAATAAGTTATATGCTGGATGAAAAGCTGCGTATTTCTATGTGGATACTAACTAGGTATTATCTTAGCTAGAATATTACATAATATCTAGGTTTTACAAATTATCCGGATAAACAAAATAAAAACCTATAAATCCCGTTTTAAATAAGTTCAGTAATGAAAATAACCACGTCGGTTTTTAAACTCGTTTTATAAATAAATGGGAACCTATTTTAAAAGTAAACTTATTTCTATCTTAGCTAGAATATTACATAATATCTAGGTTTTACAAATTATCCGGATAAACAAAATAAAAACCTATAAATCCCGTTTTAAATAAGTTCAGTAATGAAAATAACCACGTCGGTTTTTAAACTCGTTTTATAAATAAATGGGAACCTATTTTAAAAGTAAACTTATTTCTAAACCAACCGCCTACCTTTTCCTAACGCTCTGTACAATATCCATCAACATTAACGGTAATAAATATGAATATAATCCAACTAACGTGGTACGTTTACACAGGTAATCGCGTACGGGTGGAGTATAACTACAAAACATACCTACTTTTGCCAAAGATAACACATCTGTTCTTGGGCAGAAGTCCAGAAAAAAAGCTAAATAAATATTGTAGGTCGACCTCTGTGGCGGGTGGAATAAACCGGCGGCGTACTTGGTAACCTGACAATAACCTAGGTTTTACGATTAGCCCTACTTAGGCCAGCTAAACTTATTTTTCACTTCAGAATTAAGTTTGTTTTTACACAATATTGTCAAAAAAGATGAAAACAAAACACAGTGTTAGCAAATGTAGGGACCTCACGTACCTACGTATGCCTCGGAAACACCAGATGTCCTCATATGATGGGCACCCGTGACGCAATCGGAAAGATGCAGTGCAACGGTTCTGTAAGGGTTGCAGGTTCAAATACTGTCGGGTGCAGAATTTTTAAAAGCATTTTTTCAATAACTAAACTAAACCTAGGGAGTAAAACATTTATTAACCAGACTGGCGCGGCGCGGGCGACGATGGCGCCGCCTTAGACTTCGTTTTGTAATAAAACTGGTAATGTGTAGGCGTTAGCATCGGTATAATACAGTAGTTCGTGAACCAGCACCCTAGTGCAGGTAATCGACCTAATCTCAGCGCGGATCACATCGACACGTGTGTTCATTATCTGGGCATTTGTAATGCAAGCCTGTCGCCCGCGCCGGTCGAGGGCCGCCCGCGCTTCCGTCCCTCAGGGCTTCACTGGCACCGCCGGGAAGGCCCTCTTCCTGTTCACATCGATTTTTGACAATACATTTCAATTATTAAGCCATCGATAACTTGATAATGTACCGTTCTATGACTGATTTATTTGACTATTGACCTACTAGGTATATAGTCGGTCGGAAGTTTAATTCATTAAGGCGATTACTTTCAGGGCCTTATCGATCAGCATTAGACCTTTATAAAGTAGCTGGATCAATTTGATATTGGATTGTTTGGTTCCCTTGTCATTAGTTACTACGTCTTTATTTTAAAGTTTCTTCTAGTTCTAGGTACCTAAGTCAAAGTAGTCCTAATTGCTTTCGCGGTATCCCAAGACTACTTAGTACTCTGATATAGGTACTAAGTCCATCCATTACAGCCCTTTCATGTCCAATCTTGGACGTAGGCCTCCTCCATCCTCTTCCACTCCTGTCGGTCTTGAGCTCTCGACATCCAATCTCGTCCTGCGTGTCTTATGATGTCGTCCTTCCATCTCATTGGTGGTCTACCCCGCGGCCTAATATGTGCACGCGGGCGCCATTCCATCAGCCTTCGAGTCCATCTGTCACTGCTCATTCTTGCAATATGTCCCGCCCACCTCCACCTGCGCTCAGCGATCACCTTAACTACATCCCTAACCTTGGTTTTAGATCTAATCCAAGTATTTATTTTCCGGTCGCGTAAGGAAATACCGAGCATAGCTCTTTTCATTGCTCTCTGGGCAACGCGGAGTTTCTCTACGGATTTTTCAGTCAGGGTCATGGTTTCGGCTCCATATATGAACACTGACAGGACACATTGCTCGAAGACTCCTCTTTTCAACGTCACGGACATCTTGCTACGCAGCACGCTAGCGTTTGCGCCAAAGGCTGCCCATGCCCGGGCTATGCGTCTCTCTACTTCTGCGGTCTAGTTACTAAGGAACTAAGTAGTCTTTAGAAAACTCGGTCTTTTAAAAATAATATTATATTTCATCAGAAAATCAAAATTGTTGTTTTGTGGTACGGACTATCTTTAACGTTAACTAAAAGGTATACCATATTTCGTAATTCGATTTTTAGTGCTCTAGGCATACCTATCTATACCTACATTACTAAAAATATTTTCAGGGAAAAATATCATCTTGAATATAACGTGACAATTTTTGAATATGTATTTCTCCTTAAAATTATTTCTAAAAGTTACAATTTGACGATAATTTATAAATAGGTATGTGTAAATTATTAGATAAACTATGGTGAATTGGTAAATAGTAAAGCTCAATTTTAAGATACACGGGCGACACTGACACTGCAACTTTACCTATAGAGCCCACACCTACAGCACACATGCACGATTTTCTATATAATGTGTGCTGTAGGTGTGGGCTCTGTAGGTAAAGTTGCATTGTCAGTGTCGCCCGTGTATTTTGAGCTTCACTCAACTTCTTATGCAAGTGCACGTAAGTGCCTTGCCTTACTACGTAAATGTAGGTAGTGTCACCAAACGATCACTAGTTGGTATTCATGGAGTGTACACACGCGTGGGTCTCTACGCAAGTATCTGGCGTAGTTTTACATTTTATCTCACTCACGATCGAATAAAATGTTAAATTCAAGTCAAAGTATGGGATTACGAGTCGAAATAATAGAGACAGAGGTATTCACAATCCTAGATAGGTACGGTCAGAATCAAAAGTCGATAACCACATTAAAATTTTTAAAATCGCTATTACATCATAATAATTGTGGGGGTGTCAAAACAGGACCGACATTCTGAAAATAACTCTCAATCATCTCTTTTATTTTCAGAATGTCTGTCCGTCCTCTTTGACACCCCATAAGACAATTAAGATGTAGCTGTATGTACTTGTAGTGCGATTTAGTAATTGATACGATTTTACATTCCCATCTATGCTATATGGAACGATACTTACCTTATGAACTCCTCAGTCGTGTCACGCCCGAGAAAGTCGTGATCCTGATCGATCACGCATCATTACTTTTATTCACATGTATTTACATTTATTGAAAGAAAAATAAATGTTCAAAATCCATTATTTGCCGATAACGAACAGCAGGGAAACAACTATATTTACTTTCGAAATAGCCTAAAATACCGCACAATTTCTCTCAACTGTTGCAGGAAATTGCTGTCGAAAGCTGCGAGTATTATTGGACGTCTTCAATAAATCGGAACAGTCTGATTTATCGATCATAAACCGGAGCGATCATTGACGTGCCTAGATTCGATATAAGAAGGGGCTTATTTTTAGAAACTCTGTGTTCTCTTACACCTAACTCTTTTAGAAGATTTTGCTTTATATTTCGCCATAGTTATTAGAACCCAATTAAACGTCTGATATTTTATTTATTTATCCTATTGTGTGTTGTGAAAATGTCCCTACTATTGAATCCCCAGTAGACACACACGTAGGTAGAGTATTAGAGCCACACACACTAGAATCATGAACGTTTTTTCTAATTTACATTTGATAACAAACATCAGATAAAACAGCCAGCCGGCATGGGAACAGAGGACAGAGCATTGCTCCAACAGTGCACATTGAATACCTAATAATAAGTTCGCAAGTCACTTTGCTAGTGTATTTCCTTTCCTTTCGGGCTCCGGAAATTGAAACGATAGCTCTAAAAGGATGTATTCTTTAACATTCAAAACCAATCACCTAACGAAGACAATAACATTTTATAGCCATGCGCCCTTTGAAATAAATTTAAAAAAAATTACGTTAAGTACATATTTTAAATTAGCAAATGTTTGTTATTCTTATTAATGCTTCTAAATGTTTTGCGCACACCATAAATTAAAGTTATTTACGTAAGTTAAAGATAGCCGTGATTTTCGTATTGAATACGACCGTATGTCTCAGTGAGAAGTCGCAGGCAGACGACCGACACAATATGGACGTTAAGGGCGTATCGTAATATGCGACAATGTGAATCACATGATCACTGCAAAAAAAACCATGAGTTTCTTGTGTCTTCTTCGCATTGGTGGAGGTCGCGTTCCGAAGACACAATAAATTGCTGACGATTCAAAACGATGTGAAATCTTATTGCATAAAATTATTTTGAATTTAAATCATTTCAATGTAGTATTTTAATTTCCGTACCTACATACAAATGTATTCCTCAATTTTCTAAAGGAATAGGTACCTGAACACTTATTTCTTTCATTTTGATATTTATTAAGTTATAATTTTCCTCCAGTAGATATTGAAAAAATGAATGCTTTATTTGTACAACAAACAGTTACAATTAGTATACCTACTTACATGAAAAGTTAGATAAACACACAGAAAGCTTAGAAATAAAATGTTGTACAAATGGGCGATCTTATCGCTAAAAGCAACAATTTGCAAAATCCCTTAAAATTAGAGGAATGTACTTATATAAAACATAATTAATATAGGTAATAAAATTGATCTTATAAGATTTCCCAATAAGATTAAACAAATTATTACTGTAAAGGGGCATTATTTAAGAGCGAATACATTTGTAAGATACGAGATAGGCCCTTAAATGATTAATGATGTTTATGCACCGCATCTTGTTCTTCAAAATGCGACTCACAAATAAGATAAATAGTTTGTCTCGGCTTCTAGACGGGCACATTGGCTACCACTGAAGGTTAAATCAAGTTGAAATGAAACGGGAGAGCCGTTTGCGTAGATTTCACGCTTCCTGGAACAAACTAATGAAATAGTACCTACCTACACAGCTAGCACGTTTGGCGTTACACTGTTTATTGTAACGTCTAAATCTACGTACGTCGTACGGTCCAAAATAGAATCATCTGAGGAAAGGTATATTTACATTAGCAAATTAAAACAACTCTGTAAAAAGAAGAATATTTAGTTTTTAGTCCCGACACCTGACTGCATGCGGCAGAAATATGCTTTAGTTTATATTTCTGCCGCATGCAAAGAGCGGTGGGAGGGTGGTGCTCTTTGCAAGCTGCACACTGCACGCTGTGTTATATTATAACACTAGTCTGGTGTCGGGACTAAAAACTAAATATTATTCTTTTACAGAGTAGTTATGGAGTTCCGAAAAGTAACGCCTAATACAATCAATTAAATTAAAACAAGTTAATAAGTGCAACGGATATCAAGCGTGAGACGCTGAAAGTTGCGGGTTCGGTTCCGGTTTTGTTTCTGGGTATTTAAATGTATTAAGAGGGTTCATTCCATTCTCTTTCTCCATACAAACGTAGTTTACGTTTTCCTCACTGGATAAAGACATTAGAGTAAATATGTTTAATATTATGCCATAAAACCTATATCTGTCATGTCTTGTCAATGTACGAACCTTTTTTTTTTCTAATTAAAATAATAATAAAAAATAATTCGGAAGATGAATAGTCATGCCAGATATAAGTTTTATGGCATAAACATATTTGCTCTAATGTCTTTATCCAGGGAGGAAAACGTAAACTACGTTTCCCTCAGGCTGACAACGACAACTTTCATTTTGTATGGAGAAAGAGAATGGAATAAACGCCCTTAATAGTCGTTCGAAATATCTCGACACATTGTTAGTAATACGCCCAGGACACCCCTCACGACCCCGAACATGCCCGGTTGACATATGTAATAGGTATTCTATCGATGCATGTAAAGTTACGTGAACAAACCAGGTGGCGATATATTCTAACCGTGTTAGTGTTGTTTACAAAAAAGACACTTTAATTTTAAATAGTAGACTTAAATCACACAATATTTGACACAAGAATTCGGGATTTACGGCTAAACTCTGCATCGTGTCGAAAAAACGTAATCATAAAAGTAATAAAAGATCTATAACTTTTGTACTTATACAAAAATGTTCACCTACTTCCAACATTTTTAGCCTAATTTTGTACGTGAAAATAATAAATAAATAAATTTCAGTATTCACGCAATTCAAACCTAAAAATACTCAATAGAAGTAGGTGGTCTTTATGCATGTTATGTCATACCTACATAATGGCAAGTTTTATGTCAGGTAGAGTCAGGAATATCTGCAGCTGGTGACGATTAACAATTCCTTGCGCACACGCACAAGCCGTAAATTCAAATATGGTCGCTACAAACCGCAATAAGCATTAACAGTTCAGCTCTTTTAAGTTATGTTTTTTTTTCTTTTTATTGTAGGTAGGTACCTATTTTTAATTCTGGTGTTACAATAAAGAATCTATCTATCTCTTTTTATTAAGGTGGTAGTCCTCGAGTTTTAGTGGACTTCGCAATAGCTTAATTTTTTTAAGCTATTGCGTAGCTTTTATCGCGGGCTTTGAGCGCGGCCACCGAATCAAGAAATTCCGTTACGAAAATAAAACCTAACACCGCCCACTCCGCCTTTTTTGTTGCCATTGTTACAATGTAGCTCGGCCGAGCTAAAATAAATAAATAATTATAATTGCATAAGTTAATAAAAATTGCTATGCAATAGCATTTTATATAGGAAAGGTGCAAAGGATACTTCGAGGCGTTTCACCTTAAACGGCACCGTGTCCTCAAATATGGCAAGCCAGGTAACTTGCGCCAGGCCAGTTTAACTGTTTAAAAAATACTTCAAAACAAAATTTCTTCGGTTTTGACCATTGCAACTGGTAGCGTGTCATAGCCAAAGACCGGTGGCCGTTCAAAGCGAAGCGATTCCTATCACCGACTGTTCCCAAAAACAAAACAAAGTCCACTAATGCATATCTAACCAAAACAAACCCTACGGAAAAATTGGAAGACCCGCTTAACCGATCAACGTCTTATAAATGTCGAGGTTATGCAAGGGCGATGGCGTATGCATTTTAAAACATTTTCTTTATGTTGTATTGTTTCAGGTCCAAGTCCGAACAAAAAAGGGCGAGGAAACGTGTACACACAGGAGAAGCAGCCTTCGTAATAATAAGACCAGAAACCTTGTTGAAAAAGGTCCTTGGTTATGGCCTATTCTCGTATTCAAATTATTTAAATTATATTTTCAATATCATTGCAGTCAATCATTCATTTCAAATTACACTTTTTATTTTACAGAAAATTTTGATGGCAGTTCAGTTGGATTGATTGTTTGTAATTGCAATGATGTTGAATTTTGGATAATTTTAGTACAGGAATAACACCCGGGTTCGTATTCTACAACTGAAATGTCTCAACTATGCTGAGGCATAGTATTCTGCCTGCCATTTTTTTCGAAAATGATTCGGCAATTGTTGGTAACTTTGCAAGAAACCACAAGCTTTAGCAAATTTTAAGACTAACTAAAATATTGATCCGTTTTTGTTAAAAACTGAACAGAGCTGAGGTATGGTTAAGACATTTTAGTAAAAGAATAGGAAGCCTAAGAGACCTTAAACCTTATTGAAAAAAGACCTCGGTAACCAGGCAGCTTACCTACTTACCTAATTTTATTTTCCAAAAATTGTTTTATAAATTGTTGATAAAATAATTTTGCAAAAACTAATTTTGCCTTTGAAGTCTTTTCGATTTCATGCAAAATGAAACAAGATTACAGAGTTTTTTTTCCATCTGTACAAAAGTTAACAGACCTCGCTTTTGAAATCGAATTAGTGAAATAAAGCTATTTTATATAACATATTTTAGTTTTTATGTGTGTCGATGTGTAAACAAACATGGTAAGTTCCTTGTAGTAGGTAGATGTGCCAGATATTCTACATCGAGGTACAGTCACGCTACACAAGTTTATTTTACGTGTCTATTTTTTTTTGTGAAAAGAACTAAGTTGAAAAACGAAATGTCTTCTATTTTGCAATACGCCACCCCAGGACATTGTTTTCCAGCATGCAGCTGTAAAAGCCAAATATTTTCGGATATTTCGTAGAACAGATTCATTTAAATTTAAGTTCGTTTTAAAGCCTTAATAAGGATTACGCTCGAAAACATTATCCTAGGGTGGCGCTGGCGTACTGAAAAATAGAATTTCATTTTGTTTTCAATTTGATCCTTTTTACAACAAAAATACGGTTTTCTGACCAGAATTATCTGAAGACCTTAAACGCTCGCTAAAAAAACCCCAATCCACCAACATTTCTACATAGTTTGTAGCCGATTGTACCTACATTCTGACACGAGACGCGAAGATGCGAGATGGTAGACTCGACGCGACGCCAGTGACGCTCGTCTCCAAATAGACTGCGCCGCACCTCGTCTAGCATTAGTCCAACGAGCCGTCACATCAACGACTCTATTATCAAACTCATAAGATCCATAATGAATCAATCAAACGACTTCCCGAGAGGAAGGAAGCGATTCCTCAACGTCATCCGTTACATTTACACTACACCTGGTACATTTTCTAAGAATTTAGTTTGATCTAGTTCAATCATACCAAAAGTACTTATAGTGCCTACCTACGTATGGGTAATTTAATGGGCCAAACTGACAGGAACAATCATTACTTTATACTGTTTTTTAATAATAATTCCCTGCGGTTCTATAGGTAAATTGTATTAATACTAATAAAGAGTTTAAATACAAGTTTACAATGGAAACAAGCAAGGGACCTAATAAGGATACCTTTTTTTCCTTTCAACTTTTCATTCGAAATGATGAAATCAAATGTGGGCTGACTAGTCAGCTTGGTTATTTAGATTACCGTGGCCTAATCTATAATAATACAAAAATTCGACATGAAAATCGACCTGGGTCTCTCTCTCTGATACTGGCCTCACAATCGTGTCGATAGAATAGTCATTGTTATATTTCACGTGTGTTTGACACATTTGACCACATTTTTCTACCAAATGTGTCAAATACACGTGAAATATGACAATTACTATTGTATCGACACTCTATTGAGACACTACTGTAAGAGCAGACGTGAGACCCTGTTTGATCCCATGAAATTACCAGACTTATTAATTATACAGTAAAATAAGATACCTACTGAAATTCGAAATGAAAATCGATCTGTGTTGATCCATTCGTGAATGACACTTTTGACTTCTGTTGTACTGCTGCTATTTAGACTTACCTACTGTGCAGAGTATAATCGGAAATAATTTGGGATGAGAGCAGGAATTAGGTCTGCTGCTGCTATTTCACTGATTATTCGCTAAACATGGACTGAGGAGTAGCCTGATATAGGGAAACAAGTGCTCGGGTGATGCCTCGCTACTTTAGTTAGATTATGGCGTATTTACCGCCATTGATTGTAGAGCTCAAAATACACAACGACGACACGTGTAAGTGTCATCGTGTATTTTGAGCTTATGGGATGATATGATTCGTACAATAAAATACTTTATTTTTACATACGTACTTTTATTCATATAATTACCAAAATATAGGTACACGTACTTACCTCCAGTCACAAAATAGGAGAAAAAATATCGTTATATTATATTAAATTACATTAAAAACTACTTAGCAACATGAAAACATACCTTATATCTCAAAAAATAATAATTTACTAACAAACATTTAATAATGTCGCCAATAAATATCAAACAATTGACATTACTGACAACAATTAGTATAAATGCATTTCGTCCACATTAAAAAATATCAGTGAATTAATTACTAGCTATCAGATTTAATTATAAACATTGCCTAAAATTTAAAATTACGTTACTCAAATTGGCCCCGAAATTATTTCTACTTACAAAGTAGTCACTATAAGAAAATAAGTTTTTTTTAGATAGATTGTAGTTTCTAAAATGTAAAGTAAGCAGATAAAGAAATATGGGGAGATAATGCAATGAACACCGGAGGTTAATCATATCATACATAACATCTGATACATAAATAATACTCATAATATTATGATTGAGCTGTTAACAAAATACGCAAAAGTTTGCAAGTTGCATTTGGTCGAAGTTAAAAAAATAAATAAAAAAGGTACACACACGGCTGCAACGATCAGGCCCAAAAGCGCAGCACGAAAATTCAAATTTTTTCGCGACATAAAAATACTATATCAGTTCAGTCAATCGCCACAGCCGCGTTTACAAAGTCGACATTATTTTATTTCCATTGGAAACAGTTATTTTTTAAAAACTACCGTAACAAATCACACTACAAAGATATTGTAAGACCTCGCTTAGAGAAGTTAACTTAGGTTTTTGTTGGAGAAAATATCGAAGACGCTACCCTGTAAACGATTTTTGTTTTAAGAAAAACAGTAATATGAAAAACAAGTATTGGAAAAACACCTTTGGTATAAACCTAGAAATAATCTTTTCATGACCACATATTATGGATGGATGATATCGTTTATAGAAAAAAGTATGTCTACTTAGTAATAATAAGGTAAGCCCCTCGATTCCTCTCGTCTTTAATACCATATTCTCTTTAAATCCTACTAATAATTTAAATGTCAAAGTTTGTGAGTGTGTCTGTTACTCCTTCACACAAAAAAACCCAGAATCGATTGCGATGAAACTCTGAGTATAGGTCCTAGAATAACTCCCGAACCCGTGAGAATATCGAGGTAAAAAGTCAGGACAGAAAACATAGGCCACTTTTCATCCCAAAATTCTCACGGGATTAGGACTTACGCCAGCGAAACCGTAGGGGGCGCTGCTAATATGAAGATAAAAAGAAACCTGTGTGTATTGTATCATCCAACAAACTAAACAACGAAAAGCGTGCTTACTTATAGGTGAAGCATCTGCAAATTGAAACTGTGCAGTTTGAATATGTGTTTAAAGTAGGTAAGTACTTAAAATGTTGAGATTAGCATAATATTGTTATTGTTGGTTGGTAGCCAAATCACATTAATTTTCATCATAATATAAACCCATGACTGGCACTAATAAAGTTGATGTAAGTGCCTATAACATTTCTATTTCGATGAGACGAGAAAGCTATAAGATGCTACACATTACAGTCCATCAGTAATTTTATTACAGAAAAACAATTGACTGATTTCAATCAGACAACAATTAATATCATAGCTGTATCGAATTAGATAGATCTGTAATCCAGGCTTTGAGTTTAAAGCCCAGAGGTGATTAATTAATTGACAAACCAAGAACAAATCGGATGTTTGTTTGTTATCTTTCGTTACACGCAAATACTACTGAATCGAAGTCTCCAGTTACGTGATTTTAAAGTGAAGACGGGTGAAATCGAAAGCCACAGTGATATGAACCGCAACTAGCTTAAAAATGGTCTAGAAATTAATACTACAGATTTGGGCTCCGAAACAAAGGTTTATTCTAGTGAGGCTCTTTTGTTGGTGATAACACTGATAGGTTTTCAACGGTATATCTTTGGTTGTCCAGAGGCTATTCAAGTATTACGTAAGAAGCAAAGAGTGTGAGGCGAATCTTCGCTTTACTCTGTATGACGTGAGAAGTCTAACCTCCGTATTAATAGACGAATCTAAGTGTTTACTTTGGCTAAGCAATGCCCTGTCTCGCTCTTTTCAGTGATTTTTAACGTCAACGAAAATGTGACAGACTAATTTCTTAGAAGAGTAATTACTTAGAATTGACTATAAATACGAGTGTTAGAGCCATGCATCGAAGAAACAGTGCAGTTCAGTACAACTTACCTCACGAGGACCGTTCGCGCGCGGCCTCCTTGAGCGGCATGGCGCGCGGCGCGGCGGCGGCGGCGGGCGGCGGCACGGGGAACATGGCGCGCGCGCCCACCGTCGATATGCTGTCGTATCTGAGGACCACGCATACATTTAGATACATGGCAACGGAATGTTATCTTAGGAACCTTCGAACTAGGGCATGAATCCCGGGATCCCGGGATATCGTAATCCCGGGATCTCGGACGCAAAAGTTCGATATTATAATCCCGGGATTGAGTGATCCGATATCGAGATTTGAGCAATTTACTATTTGGGTATAAATTAAGGTTTTTAGCTATATTTTTCCTCATGGAATGATTGAATAGAACTATTAAAATTAAACCCAAATTAGTCTACCCCTGAGGAAGAGATCTGTAAAGATTTAGAAGCGTAGGGAATTGGTAAAATGTTTAAAACAATAAAAGTAACGTGATTCATTGCAATTTTTAAGACAAATATTTTTTATACAAGCTCGCATGCAATTTTTTTCTGCTAACATCATTTTAGTGGTGCGCCTAGAATTTGGCGCGAAAGTTTAGACACTTTCGGGTTTAGGGTATTTGTCCGCCATATTTCCAAAATGATGGGGTGGACGGCCCTCGGGGTAACTTATTTACGAAATGAAACCACTAGAGTCTTAAATATATTAAATATTTTAAATTTAACACATTTTTATTGTATTAAATTCGCCTTTTTAACGATATCTAAAATCTCAGTATCAATCCCGGGATCCCGGGATTGGGCTCTTAATATCGATATCGTCCCGAGATTGAAAACCTTCCGATATTGCATGCCCTACTTCGAACATTCACAATTTTATTCTTTTCTTCAGACTTAGATTAGGTAGTTGATATTCAGTGTTCAGAAAATTGGGTTCTTTTGTGTTTCGAGCGTAGGGTGTGTGCGCACGGTGCCACTAATTAATGATATTAATGAAATAGTTATACTCTGTGGGAGGGCGCCAGCTGTGTGAACGTGTAGCCCTCCCTACATGCACTATACACACGACTCACTTGTTACTCTTGTACTTGTCGGGGATGGCCTGGTAGGGCTGCAGCGCCACGTGCTGGTGTGTGCGCGCCAGCTCGCGCAGCACGGGCGCCAGCTGTGTGAACGTGTAGCCGGAGCACTCCTCGAGGGCGAGCGGCCACGCTATCGCCGCGCACGCGGGGTGTGCCGAGCTTTCCTGCAACAATACAATAGCCATGTTAGCCAGTCGAACCTATAAATTATTTGGTATATAAGTGGTCAAAATAGGGCACTCTTTCACATGGCAGTGTGGCTTACCGAGTTGTTAGATGCTGCTAACAGAGATAACAACCGGGTCCAACTGCCTAATGTGCCTTACAAAGCACGGAGCAGCTCAAGAAATTGTCAATGCCACACATATTGTCTGGAATGACCTCGCCAGGTCACCAGGTCATGGAGCCACTCCCAAAGGTATCTTACCTTGATTTCTTGTTCAGTATAGTCAGATTCTCTCGCTAGGCTGTCATCCTTTGCTCCTTCGGTGTCGGTGTCGGTGTCGGGTGCTGGTGCGGCAGCGCAGCGCTCGCACAGCAGACAGTGCCGCGCGGTGGCCAGCGACCCCGCCGCGATGATGGACGGCTTGTATTGGAGGTAGGGGTCCGCTTCCAGCAGACACAGCTCTGCTAGGTACTGGAGGATTGACATAGTAATGAGACCCAACACAGAGGCGAACTAGTCACATTGTTCAATACTTAATATATTCAATAAGTACCCTAAATATATGACATTATGATGCTATATGTACGAATAAAAAACCTGATTTTTTTTAATGTTTAGACAAATAATCATCAAGATCGGATAAGACGTCTTCAAATGACAAAAATAGCCAAAATCAAATTGAAAACCTCTTTTTGTATGAAACCTCTGTAATGTCGGACGCTGCGGACGGACCCTTCCATCTTCATCATCATCATCATTTTTAATATAGATGGAACAGGAAAATGATGATGATTAAAAAGTACAGTACAGGCAGCATCGCCGGCCGCTTCGTTTATTTTACAATTGTTAAACAAAACGGAAATGCGTTCAATTGTGAATTCGTCTAAATCCTGTTTAAAAAAAAAAACTTGAATCTTGCCTTAACTTATGCAACTAGGTGCGCTACAAAAGACAAGGCAAAGCAGATGGTCCATTCTACCTATAACAATGGCAATTTGACCCATGTCAAATCTTATTCTTGTAAGAATAATATTATGTAAAATAGTATTATTCTTCTTCTTCACAAGTATTTTTGGCACTTGGTACAATATGTGCTGTACATTCAACTTCAATTTCCTTTGTATGGCTGACTGCTGACATTAAGATGCAATTGGTGCTGTATTATGAAGCTTTGATTTGCAGTGATGCATGACAAGATAACCAAACTTTGTTGACAAAGAAACAAATCAAAGCTGCGCCTTTTCAGACTCTCACACTCATAAGAACGCGCTCCATTAGATTATAAATATTATCTACTGAACCTAGCAAGGTAGTAACAACATATCTTTAAAATAATCAAAATCATGTTTTTTGTATTTAAAAGTAAATACTTTGAATAATTATACTCATATTTACACATTTTCCCATATAATATGATAAGTATCTTAACGATTTTATCTAGTGGAAGTTCCACTGGTAGAATTAAATTTTGGAATAAACATTTTTACTATAATTTAGGTCAATGGAGTTTAGATCTATAAATAATAGCAAATACTAGGACTTATCTATTCCTAAAAATTTAAAGTCCGATCAGTCTGATCCTTGCAGAAAGGAGCTATCAATGCACCCATACACATAAACTTTCACCGATATAATATAAGTAGGATTAACAATACTTACAGAAGCCATATGAAAAGTCTTCTTGGAGAGTCCATTGGAGATACAGTAGTGAGACAGGAAAGCAAGTGAGGTTGGTGTGGAGAGATCGAAGGACAACACTTTCAGAATCAAGTGCTCCATCCGTAGCACTTCACGCTTCGTGTATGTGTCGTCCGTTATGTACACAAACTCAGACACATCTGGTGGGTACACCTCTTCATATTTGCTGTTGAAAAAATTTAAATAATGGGTATTTAAGCTTGATTGTGGATGGCAATTTGTGTTGTAGGTACTTAATTGTACTGTTTGTTTTCCAATGAGAATTATTTAAAATAGAAATTTACTTCATTTTATTATATTTTTAAATTTAAGTAAACTTGAAGTCTCATTTGAAGTCTATGGCACTTAAGTCACCACCGACTTCAAATGAGACTATGGTGACTAAAAGTGCTAATGCAAAGTTCTTTACTGCTAAACATACAAGAAACTTTAAATATTATTTTTGCTATTAAAAAAAGGCATAAAGATAACTTACACTTTTTGAATAATAAGTAGGCTGGCTTGTGTGGCTGCATCTCACTTGAATACAGATTAGTAAATGTCAATACAAAATGCCGAAATCCCACTAATTCGAAATTAGATATATTGATGTAGCTGCGCAAGCCAGCCTTATATATGTATTTTTTTATGAAGTAAATAGTTTACTTACGCAGCAATATAAGTCGCAGCTGTGCCTACAAGTTGCAACTTGGTTCGAACAACACTCATGAACGAGAGGAATCTCCACGTACGACACAGCCAAGTGCAGTGTCTCACTCTGTTGATGGTACTCATCACACACTTCCACCAGCCAGTCCACCAATATAGAACGCATTAGGTAAGTGATGTCTGGCTGTTTGCGCATGTACCGAGGGTTGGCACGGTTCTTTACCTAGAAGAAAAACATTAATTTAAAAAAGCTAGTGATCATCACAGTTTATGAGATCCAGCCTAGTAACACACAGACAAGACAGACTGACAGGTATACAGACACTGAAGTCTTAGTAAAAGGGTCCCCCGTATTTACCCTTTGGGTGTGAAACCCTAAAAAACGGTTGTAGCTGAAAACCAGTGTTTGGTGGGCCAATATTAGCACTGAGCTGAGGCCTATTGGTACTGTTGCAGCACACACACTGTTTATTCGTCTATCTATTTGTTTACCTTATTAATTAGTTATACCTAAGTAACTTTAGTTATATCATTATATTTGCATGTGTTATTTTTGGTGCAAATAAACATCTTATCTATCTATCTAAAAAGGTTTACTCATGAAATCTTAAGATAAACAGCTATAAAACTAAACCCCATGTGTAACCTAAATCACTTTACACATAAATAAGATACTTAGGTGTAATTATCAGCCTCAGCATATTTGAAACTGAATCTACAGTTAACCCAAAAAAATATTGCTGATATACTTTGAACTCAATACCACATATCATTTTATATTACCTAGATACAAGTATTGTGTAATTAATCAATCACCTCGGTGTTCAATGCTGGTCAATGATTTATTTAATTGATTTATTTTAGTTTTGAATGTTTCATGAAACTTAAAGAAAAATAGGTATACTTATATGAAATGGAAATTTAGGAAATCCCTATGCCAAAGGGCAAACTGATGATGAATTGTTATTAGATTTGTGTTAAACGTTGTAACCTGAATAAAACCTACCCAGTACCCATACCTGTATTATTATTATAGATGAAATAGTAAAGCATTACAAAAGATAAACCAATAATAGTTGGTGGGTTGAAGTCCTGCATTATGAAATAAAAAGCATTTTTCTAAATACAAAATATTTCAAGTGTGAGTACATTAAAAAATAAAATCTTCGCATAGTTTAAATTAAAGGAAATTAAACTTAAAATTAGGCATTGCTAACATTGAGAATGTATGTAGGGCAGTGTCAAAGAAAACTAACCTCAATTTCCTTCATATACTCATAGATATCCTGACGATATTCCACAACATGGAAGAACATGTCACGGTCAGTCTGAGCAACCGTGGCATCTTCATCATCCTCCAGCAGCTGACTCTCATTCTTGGACACCGACATGGACAATATACTCGAGTCTCCCACGGACATGGGTGATTCCACCACATCTTTCTTCTCTTGTAGAGGCAGCCTATGCAGTACACAATTATTTAGAAAACAAACAAAACTATTAGCAAACTCAGAGCAGCTGCTGGTGTAACACAAGAGTAACGACCTCATTATGCAGCTACAACAATACGATTAATAATTGAAATGCAGTAATATGACTCACCGGGGAGGAGGTGCTGCATTCTGCCGATCTGGTTGTTTTTCTGTATTCACATTACCAGTTTTTGCATTCTCAGCAACATTTACGAACAAGCTGTCTTTCCTGTTAGTGTCTTTAGCCACGAATGGCTTGAACGTAGGCTCGCGCTTCTTGACCTCCACTTCTGAAGGCTTATCTTCGTAGACGCTAAAGGCGCGAAACTGAGCCACTGGGGGCACAATGTTCTTCTCATTTTTAATTTGGCGTACAGTTCTATTCTCATCTTGAACTTTTGTAGTTGCATTAGTCAATCCGGCCTGAAAATACACCGTGAAAATCGTGTTGGAAACAGTCGATTCCTCAAACTAACCAAAGAAAAGGGTTATTTTACTTACAAGTTTGCCGTTACGGTTTTGGTTGCAAGCGAACTGGCTGAGATCACCAAGCGCCCGCCGTTGGTTCGCCGAAAATATATCGTTATGCTCCTTTCGTAGTGCCAAAGCAGCGTTTTCTTGATCGTCGTGAATTCTGAATGCCATTGTCGCGTCTTCCGTAAACAATCACTAAAACCAGATCAGCAAAATAGGCGGGCCACGCGTTCGTTAGATGGCAATCAATGAGTAATTAGTTCTAGCAATGCATTTTCTAATGATATTTGGAGTAATTTTGAAAAATTAATATCTAAAATTACCCCCAAACGCTCATAGAAAAACTAACAAACGCTCCAAAAGCGTCAACGGACAACATTTTGACAAAAAATTCAGCTGTTGATATGTCTACTCTACCTACTCTATGGTAATTTAAATTGGACCAATAGCATGGCTCCAAAATTTTGGGTAATAAAATGTCTATGGTTAGAGTTGCCATTGCCCATTTTGTAATAAGATCTATCTATCTAAAAGTCGAAGTTGTGTGGGTCAACCATAATCAATCATAATAATTATGTCCTAGTCCTAGATGTATCCTTGATCTATCAAAGGCATTATTAATCCAAAATAATGAGAAAATAATTAGTTATGGGCTCTCAAAGATAAGAAAATAAAAAATTATTAGGTAGATCATTGACCTAAAGAAGAAATAAGAGCGGGCCCATAATGCTCCCTTGCGGTACGCCAAATTTGTTATGCCTAAAATTAGATCTGTAGCTTTTCTTGGTATGACCAGTAATTCTACAGGTCTCTGTGCACTGTAGCCGGTTAGTCAAATAGCTTTTAAACCATTTATTTACAACACCCATAATGCCATATCTATTTAGTTTTTCTAGTGGTATTTCATGGTTTACATGGTCGAAAGCTTTCAACATGTCTAAAAGGATGGCCGCAGTTTTGATTTTGTTGTTAAATGATTCTGTGATATCTTTATTATGAGAAAAACAAGCAGTGGTGGTCGATTTACTTTTACGAAATCCATACTGGTTTTTTATTTAATATTTTGTTTTTATCTAAAAATGAATTTACTCTTAAATACATAATTTTTTCATAAATTTTTGAAATGATTGGAATTATAGTGATCGGTCTAAAGTTAGCTACCTCTTTACTGTCTCCTTTTTAGGGTTCCGTACCTAAAGGTAAAAACGAAACCCTATTACTGAGACTTCGCTGTCTGTCTGTCTGTCTGTCCGTCTGTCCGTCCGTCCGTCCGTCCGTCCGTCTGTCACCAGGCTGTATCTCATGAACCGTAATAGCTAGACGGTTGAAATTTTCACAGAAGATGTATTTCGGTTGCCGCTACAACAACAAATACTATAAAACAAATTAAGACAAATATTAAAGAGGGGCTCCCATACAACAAACGTGTTTCAAAAACATCGAATCGAGTAGGTCATGAAATTCAAAATGGCTGCCTTATCTGTCAAATACCAGTCTGCCTTCACTTATCAAAGAGTTTCAGATTGTCTTTGTGCCAAAGTTTTTTTTTTTCATTTTTTTTTAGTGGTGTGGTCGTATTATGGAAGTAAGAATCGATGCTAGATATGTCACAATTTTCTATCAAATTTTAAAAGTGGTAAACGATTTTAGGGTTTTAGGGTTTTTAAACATTGGTTTAACAATCGACATTTTGAGACGGTCAGGAAACACGCCTTGTTCCAAAGACAAATTAATCAATTATGAAAGTGGAAAAGCAAGGTTCTCAGCATTTTGTCTATGAAGGTAAGTGTTTATGTTATCTAGTCCAGCACAGTTTGTATTATTTAAACTTAAAATTATCTGTTTAACCTCCTCTTTATCTGTTGGAGTAGCGTACATTGAATATAAATTATGAGTTTATATTAAAATTATTAATTTGGGCTGAGCTTTTTTCTACTATAATTATGTAAAGTGTAAGAAGTATATGCGTGTATTTTGAGCTCTATAGTGTCGTCGTGTATTTGCACCTTAACTACGAAGGAACATTTTCAGCAATGTCGATCGACCGCATATGGGCAACATTTTTTCGACATTGACAGCTGTCATTATTGACATTGAATCAGTGGCCAACATTGCAAAAAAGTCGGTGTTTTGGTTTTGTAAAAATCCCGATCGAAATATTGTGCAAAAACAGAGATTTTAAAATGAACAGAATATTGTATATTGGTTTAATGATATTGCAGTTCAACTGTGATCCATGTTTCGCTGTAAGAGTTTACAAAAGGGCTGATATTTTAAAACTAAGGTAACAAAAACTTTATCAGGTTTGTAACTCGCTCAAAACTATAATACGTAAAAAAGTCAACATAAAGAAACCTCAGTTAAAAGGTAGCATTCTTCAGAGCGCCATATACTTTATTGTTTCAGAGAAGAAGTTCGTGAAATGTTCCAACATGCATACGATAGTTACCTCCGTTACGCATACCCCTACGACGAATTGCGACCGCTCAGCTGCGACGGTGTAGACACCTGGGGCAGCTACTCGCTCACACTCATCGACGCACTCGACACTCTTGCCATTATGGGCAATTACACCGAGTTTAATAGGGTTGTTGAAATCGTGGCTCAGAGGAAGAATTTTGAAGCCAACATCAATGTGTCTGTGTTTGAGACTAATATTAGAATTATTGGGGGACTCTTGAGTGCTCATTTGCTTTCACACAAGTAAGTTCATTTAGAAATTTCTTTGTATCAAGTTGTAACAATAAACACATGGGTATTTGCACATCGTAAGTTCTGATCTACCACAAACTACAGGGTTTTATGTACAAAAATATCTTACAAATCATGTTTATCACACAGAACTGGCATGAAACTAGAACCTGGCTGGCCTTGCAATGGACCGTTGCTTCGACTAGCAGAAGATGTTGCTCAAAGACTTATTGCTGCATTTGACACAACCACTGGAATGCCGTATGGGACAATAAACTTGAAGTCAGGAGTTCCCCCGGGAGAAACCAGTGTCACCTGCACAGCGGGTGTCGGTACATTTATTATAGAGTTTGGTACTCTTAGCAGGCTCACTGGGGATCCTTTATATGAAGAAGTAAGCATTTTGCTAAGAAATTCCGTAGGTTATGAAATTGTTAATATTTTCCATAAACAAGTTTCTATTGCACATTCTAATTGTCCAGTGTTTGTTTATACACCTTTTAAAATTCCTACATACAATCTATATCTATAAAAGGCTTTGTCCTGACTGATCGACGCACAGCCTAAACTGCTGATAGTAAAGTGCTGAAATTTGGAGAGTGTGTTCTTTATATGGTGTAGGCATCTGATAAGAAAAGATATTTAAAAAATCCCACGGGATCGGAATTTCTGCTGATTAAACTGCATAAGTTCTGATCCTGTGTTACATAAAATAACTGACTCCACTAGTTTTACATCCAATAATTGACACAACAATCAGGCACACTCACACGCACATACGCCAATATTTAACAAGTAATGTTTAAGGAAAGTAGCTGGTTCTTGAACCTTAAGATTGAGAGGATTTGTTAAAAATACAATGAATTTGTTGTCAGGTAGCAATAAATGCCCTCAAAGCGTTGTATCACCATCGCTCGCCGATAGGGCTTGTTGGGAATCATATTGATGTAATGTCTGGGAAATGGACGGCGCAGGATGCTGGCATCGGCGGCGGTGTCGATTCTTATTATGAATATTTAGTAAAAGGTAACCATAATAACTATTTTAATTTTTTACCATAATTTTTTTTTTATTACTTTTAAAATAATCATCGTGATCGGACCTCAGATGGCGGAGATATCTGGTAACATAGACACAAAAAGCTAATAAAGCCATTGAAAAAGGAGCTGCCAAAGTATTTCCTTTCATAATTTAACCCTTTGACTCCTGTAAACACATATGTTTGTGTGTGTTTATGGTTTTGCGATTGCTATTTTCGATTTCAACTTATGCAATTAAAATGCACTATTTTTAGGGTTTTTGGGGTTCCCCAAAAACCTGAACTCATACTAAGAACTGAAACTCAAAATTTTTTTTTCATCAAGCCTATACATGTGGGGTATCTTTAGATAAGGTTTCTAATATCATTTTTTTCTAAACTGAATAGTTTGCGCGAGAGACACTTCCAAAGTGGTAAAATGTTGGTCATTCCATTATTTTAGAAGTTACAGCCCCCCCCCCCCCCCTGTAACTTCTAAAATAATGGAATGATAAGGCTAAAAAAAGTATATGATGTACATTACTATGCAAACTTCCAACGAAAATTGGTTTGAACAAGATCTAGTAAGTAGTTTTTTTTTAAAACGTCATAAATCGTAAACCGCAATTTACCTTTCAAAACAAAATTTGTTGTATAGATAATGGTACGGAACCCTTCGTGCGCGAGTCCAACTCGCACTTGACCGGTTTTTTAATTGGGTATTTTTTTAAACTTCTATATTTTTTTCACCAGGAGCAATATTACTGGAACGGCCAGAACTAATGTCAATGTTTATTGAAGCCCGACAGTCTATCGAGAAGTATCTAAAGAAAGACGATTGGTTTGTATGGGCCACAATGCTGAGAGGACATGTCACTTTGCCTGTATTTCAGTCGCTCGAATCTTACTGGCCAGGGTTGCTATCACTGATTGGTAAGTAAACACAATTTTTACAAAACTTGTAATTAATAGGTTCCATTCATATTACTTATTTCGCTATTTATTTCGCCGCTCATGACTATACTGGGTGAAAAAAAGACCTTGGTTACAGGAAAAGTATACCCTTAATATTTCTATATTTTCAAAAATAAGTAAAACTGCATTTATGATTTTTCAAAAATCACATGCTGTCTTTTATGATACATACCAACCAAAAGAGTCATTCTAAACTTCATAAGGAAGAATCTTTTAAACAACATAGTATCTTAAATATAAAAAAAGGCCTAGTAAAATCGAAGAATATGCCTGTGCATGCGTAAAAATAAGTCTCATTTTGAGCAATTCATAAGTTAAGTAAACTATTTTATTTTTATACCTACTGTATTCAGGGATATCCCACAAAACAATCTGAACATAAAATACGAAGTTTACGTAACCATAGGAGGTGGCAAAAGAAACCTAAGGACAGACGGACAGACAGACAGTGAACTCTCAGTAATAGGGTCCCGTTTTTACCCTTTGGGTACGAATCCCTAAAAAAGCCGTTAAAATGAGAAAAACACCTACTCCTTACGTAATACTTGAACGGACACCAACTTGTAGCATTTACGTTAACACACGTTTGTAGGCGAAAGCGACTCAGCCATGCGTATAATCCACAACTACCACAGCGTGTGGCGGCAGTACGGCTTCACGCCCGAAGTGTACAACCTCGGCACGGGCGAGGCCTCGGCCGCGCGGGAGAGCTACCCGCTGCGGCCCGAGCTCATCGAGTCCATCATGTACCTCTACCGCGACACCAGGGACCCCATCCTGCTCCAGATGGGCGAGGATATACTGAGGAGCATCCAGCACAGTGCGAGGACGCCTTGTGGGTATGCTACGGTAAGTTGGATGAAGAGCATTTCTTGTGCTCGTGTGCTCATCGAGTCCATCATGTACCTCTACCGCGACACCAGGGACCCCATCCTGCTCCAGATGGGCGAGGATATACTGAGGAGCATCCAGCACAGTGCGAGGACGCCTTGTGGGTATGCTACGGTAAGTTGGATGAAGAGCATTTCTTGTGCTCGTGTGCTCATCGAGTCCATCATGTACCTCTACCGCGACACCAGGGACCCCATCCTGCTCCAGATGGGCGAGGATATACTGAGGAGCATCCAGCACAGTGCGAGGACGCCTGGTGGGTATGCTGCAGTAAGTTGGATGAAGAGCATTTCTTGTGCTCGTGTGCTCATCGAGTCCATCATGTACCTCTACCGCGACACCAGGGACCCCATCCTGCTCCAGATGGGCGAGGATATACTGAGGAGCATCCAGCACAGTGCGAGGACGCCTTGTGGGTATGCTACGGTAAGTTGGATGAAGAGCATTTCTTGTGCTCGTGTGCTCATCGAGTCCATCATGTACCTCTACCGCGACACCAGGGACCCCATCCTGCTCCAGATGGGCGAGGATATACTGAGGAGCATCCAGCACAGTGCGAGGACGCCTTGTGGGTATGCTACGGTAAGTTGGATGAAGAGCATTTCTTGTGCTCGTGTGCTCATCGAGTCCATCATGTACCTCTACCGCGACACCAGGGACCCCATCCTGCTCCAGATGGGCGAGGATATACTGAGGAGCATCCAGCACAGTGCGAGGACGCCTTGTGGGTATGCTACGGTAAGTTGGATGAAGAGCATTTCTTGTGCTCGTGTGCTCATCGAGTCCATCATGTACCTCTACCGCGACACCAGGGACCCCATCCTGCTCCAGATGGGCGAGGATATACTGAGGAGCATTCAGCACAGTGCGAGGACGCCTTGTGGGTATGCTACGGTAAGTTGGATGAAGAGCATTTCTTGTGCTCGTGTGCTATTTCTTGTGCTCGTGTGCTAAAACTGCAGGACCTAACCAATGTTACTAATAAAAACAATCGGCTAAATGCGAGTTTCGTACCACTATCACAATTGGGTATGGAACCCTAAATAAACATTGGACCAATAGGCCAAGCAGCAGGAAAATTACATTACAAAAGGTGGTGTAACAAATTTTATGATTTTATGTTATTTAGCTAAGTTAGCTTGATATAAATTCAATTTCTTGACCTTGGGGCATGACGGGGTATGTCCGATATTTTGAGTTTAATATGCTTTTTGCACATAGTGTCTCGATAATAAGTCGTATGACAAAAGTGTCTAAGAACAGTATGTAGAAGTCAAAAACTCTTACATTCTGTCCATACATGTCAATTCTGTAAGTCTTACAGGTAAAAAGTTACAATCAAATGAAGAAAAATGTTAAATGCGCCATTTAGGACACCGTGTCGTACTACTAGCGCCATCTTGTAGGCTGCCACCACAAATAATTTGTTGTTGCTTATTATGGAAACGATTAAAAAATAATTGTCGTAGAAATCTATACTGATTTTATATAATGTTGTTTTTTATTTTTTTGATTGTAACTTTTTGCCTGTAAGACTTACAGAATTGACATGTATGGACAGAATGTAAGAGTTTTTGACTTCTACATACTGTTCTTAGACACTTTTGTCATATCACTTACTATCGAGGCACTATGTGCAAAAAACGAAATATTAGCAAAATATCGGACATACCCCGTCGTGCCCCACGGTCAAGAAATTGAATTTATGTCAAGCTAACTTAGCTAAATAACATAAAATCATAAAATTTGTTACACCACCTTTTGCAAGGCTACGTAAGAGGTGATTTCCCTGCTGCTTGGCCTACAACCAATTTGTGAACGCACGCAACTGACGCAACCCGAACGTTACAATTTTTTTAACCATAGGCGCCAGTCTTTCTCCAGTTTCACTAGATGGCGCTAGTAGTTAAAATACATCGCGGTATCGTTGCGTTTTTCTGTCCCTGAATCACGTTTGTTGTATGGGCCTCTCTTAAATATTTGTTTAATTACATAACATACATACATACAGTTAAATCTATATCTATACTAATATTATAAAGAGGTAACGTTGGTAACATGTATGTATGTATGTATGTATATTGGGGGTAATCTCCGAAACTACTGGACCGATTTCAAAAATTCTTTCATCATTAGCAAGCTACATTCCCTGAGTAGCATAGGCTACTTTTGATCCCGATATTCCCACGGGATCGGGACATACGCGGGTGAAACCGCGGGAATCTGCTATACACTATATACTATCATCTTCCTAGATAAAAGACGTGCGCGACCACCGCAAAGAGGACCGAATGGAGTCGTTCTTCCTCTCGGAAACCACCAAGTATCTCTACTTGCTATTTGACCCGGACAACTTCATCCACAACCCGGGCGTGCGCGGCACCGTCATCGACACGCCCAACGGAGAGTGTATAGTGGACCTCGGAGGGTACATCTTTAACACCGAAGCCCATCCGATAGATCCCACTATGTTGTTTTGCTGCCATGAAAGTAAGAATGGGTAAGTTGGTAAACTTTTTAAGCTAACACGATTGGAACTCATAATTTTGTATTTGGGTCTTAACCGAGTCATTTTTAGGGTTCCGTACCTAAAGGTAAAAACGGGACCCTATTACTGAGACTTCGCTGTCTGTCTGTCTGTCTGTCTGTCTGTCTGTCTGTCTGTCTGTCCGTCCGTCCGTCCGTCCGTCCGTCTGTCACCAGGCTGTATCTCATGAACCGTAATAGCTAGAAGGTTGAAATTTTCACATAAGATGTATTTCGGTTGCCGCTACAACAACAAATACTAAAAACAAAATAAAACAATTATTTAAAAGGGGCTCCCATACAACAAACCTGTTTCAAACATAACAAGGAGTCGAGAATCGCGGGAGGACAGGAAGAGGGACAGGAGGACAAATCGAGTTGGTCATGGAATTCAAAATGGCTGCCCTATCTGTCAAATATACCAGTCTGCCTTCACTTACCAAAGAGTTTCTTTTATGTTTCAGATTTTCTTTGTGCCAAGGTTTTTTTTTTTTTGAGTGATTCGGTCGTTTGATGGGAGTAAGAATCGAAGATAAATATTTCATATTTTCCTATAAAATTTAAAAATTGGTTGTTGTAAACCATTTTAGGGTTCCGTATCCAATTGTGATAGTGGTACGGAACCCTTTATGCGCGAGTGTCGCACTTGCCCCGTTTTTGTTAACTTTTTTGACCTCTCGACCCCCGTCAGTCCCTTCGATCAAGACCGTTGTAACATGGTCCAAACGTCGAGGTAAAATTATTAAATTAAAAAGTTAAAAATCAAGCGAGTTAGACCCGGGAAATACAAAATTATGGGTAATTCAGTTATATTGCTACTAAAAAGAAAAGGTAGGTACCTACTTTTTTTACAAACATTAGTCGTAGTCGACTGTTTCCTCCCTGGATAATTATATATTAGAGATACAATTTAATATACGATTTTAATGTTACGTGGTTGTTTTCACTACAAATATTATTAACGGGGTATTTACCATGTTTTTTGTTGATATTGGAGCTCGAAGGGAAAAGAAGCCAGTTGAAATTACATCGAGCTCTGTTATTAAACAAATTGATACAAAGTAAATACCCCAATATTTAATCATATTTGTAGATACAATTTAGTATTGTACCATGTAATATTTTTTACCATAATATTACTCAAATAGAGCTAAAAATATTAGATTTTTTTTCTGTTTTTTCGATGTTGAATTGATATTGAACTCAAGAAAAAGTTTCTAAAATCTACCAGCTTTTTTTTAACAATTCCTAAGTTTTTGAACCAAAAATAGAGCTTTGCCAAGTTTTGGAACACACATAACAGTAGTACGATATACAATTTAAACTTAAAACACTACTTTCAGAATAAATATAAGCGAAGTACATCGCGTTTACCAAATACTAGAAGAAGAAGACAATATCAAATTCATGTCAATGCTGGAAGAGTCAAACGAAAATGATACCAAAGACAATCCAGATAAAGTTGAGAAGCAAATAATAATAGAAGAAGCTATTGCACCAAATGATCCAGCTGTAAAAGATCAAGTACTTATTAAAACTGAAACAAAAACAGGATATGTTAACATCGACGGTACAGAGAGAGATAAAGTCAATAACGAATCAAATCTCAAAGAACGGATAGTTCTCTACTACAATGCTAGTACTAATCAAATGACAACTGAGAAGAAGATCGTCAAAGTTGAAAATAAGCCGCAGAAAGTTGAAGTAGACGATATTATCGTACCCCAAAGTCCTGAAGAAGAAGAAATTAATTTACCAAGTGCTTCGAGGGGAAAAGAAACCTTCAGACTACTGCCAAAAGTAATACAAGACTTTTTGAATAGTGATTGGAAAAAACGACCAAAGTGTGAGCCTCAGAGGATGTTAGAGAGGATACGTAGAGAAAAATTGTACCCAGACCACCCACATACAGGCAAATATGAGTTGTTGCTGACGCCAGCACAGTCGTTTCTGCAAAGGATATCGTTGGCTGGGGAATTTTTAAACAAAAGTCAAATGGAATTGTAAGACACTTTAGTTTTAGTTAGGAAGAAGTTTTTTATTACAAAAATCTATTTATATCTATAAAAGGCTTGGTCCTGACTGATTGATCAACGCACAGCCTAAACCGCTAATAGTAGATGCCTGAAATTTGGAGAGTGTGGTCTTTATGTGAAGAAGCTAAGGCTTCAGATAAGATTTTTTGAGAATAATAATTTCAACGGGATCGGGACGCGTAAAGCCGCGGGACACAGCTATACCCTAATTCAGAGACTTAGATAAAAAATGTAAACAAATAACTGTCAATTTTAAGGGAAAAAGTAAATATAAAGCTGTCACTTTCAAATAAATGTATAGGGTTTTTGTTAACATTTTTGATCTGAGATACTGAAATGGGGTTTTGTAGTAAGTAGGCTACAAAGTGGTAAAATGTGAGGGACTTAAATGTGATCTCAGTTGTTATAATGCATGATTGATATCTATTGTTATATTACTACTAGCTGACCCGGCAAACGTTGTTTTGCCTTATAAATTATAGATAGTAGCCGATTCTCAGACCTACTGAATACGCATATAAAATTTGGTAGAAATCGGTTGCGCCGTTTCGGAGGAGTACGGTAACTAACATTGTGACATGGAAGTTTATATATAAGACTAGCTGACCCGGCAAACGTTGTTTTGCCTTATAAATTATAGATAGTAGCCGATTCTCAGACCTACTGAATACGTATATAAAATTTGGTAACAATCGGTCGCGCCGTTTCGGAGGAGTACGGTAACTAACATTGTGACATGGAAATTTTATATATAAGAGAAGATATACCAGTATAACTTGTTATATTGTCAAACCCTAGTGACCCGCCCCGAGTATGTATTATATCTACGGTTTTCCCCGGTTCATCAATATGTATACTCATGCAAAGTTACAGCTTCGTAATACAAGGCGTCTCTGCTCTGAGCTAAGCCGCGGTCGGACGGACAGACAGACGGACATGACGGAACTGGGTTTCTTGTTGACTACGAAACCCTAAAAACGAATGCGTCTGTAATTTAGCACACGTGTTTTTTATAACCTGTATTAACTCCGATACTTTTCATCCCGGTATTCCTACTGGAGCGGGAACTAGCCAGTATGTAGGTAAAATACGTACCCGGGGCTTTCTCTAATTTACAGTTAAAACTGTATCAAAATGCGTTGCGTGGTTAAGGCGATCTTTACCCACCCTTCTTGTCGGGTGGTGTAACTATCACGTTAGGAAGACTTAGCAGATAAAACGCGCAAAGTGACTTTGTTTTATACTATTTATAGATGTTAAGTTTGATGTTAAATACAAATATTTATGTTAAGTACATTATTTTGTTTTATATTTACAAAACAATCCAAGTTTGATACAGGCTAAGCATCCTGTTACATTTTAAATGATTTTAACTTTACTAAGCGTTAAGCAGTTGGTCCCGGTGCGCACTAATTCCTCTACAAACTCATTTCGACCTAGGAGTTAGGTTTTTGCTAGGTTATCGCACACTTGCTATCTCTGTTAGTTCAATTTAGAGGCCTAGGCCACCTAAAGACTAGGTGAGCCATACAAATATATAAAGAAGAAAAAAAGTGGCTATGACATACGGACGGACAGACAGACAGATATGACGAATCCATAAGGGTTCCGTTTTTTGCCATTTAGCTACAGAACCCTAAAATGTAGGATTCCAATGTTCATTACATTTTTTAATGTTCATTTATGGTCCTTATGCCATCCTCATTGCCGAATCTTGTAATATAGACGGATGAATCATAGACATCTAACTTGCATCTAACTAGACGTTTGTCAATATTCTTTCAAGCTCGTCAAGCTCCAAAATCGGTCAGAAATGTAAATAAAATTCCAAGTCATGTAAAACTATATATAAAAATAACAAAAAATGTTTTTCGTGAAGATTCGAGCATGCCAACCGATCGTGAGTGTCAGTTCCAAGGCGCGCGAGACCGGGGTCGCATGTTCGGGCTATCATGAACGAGTTGAAAACAACTCCATCAGAAGACAATACTTTAACTACTAAGGGATACAAGTTAATCAAATTTGTTGGCGAAGGTGCTTACGCTAAGGTATTCCGACTGTTCAGTACCTTAACATCGTGTCCTACCACTACTGTTACCTTACAAACCTGTTTATAATTTTTCTTAATAATAAGTTATACTATTGTTATTACTATTGCTGTCACTTTGCAAGGTAATTTAAAGACCTCTACAACTAAAAAAAAAATTTGTCGCGGTCTACAACTATTGTGGACCAATCATTTGTAAAGGAATCAATGTCATCTCACCATCGCCGCCTTGGTCTGCTGTGGTCGTGTCCCAGTGGTTAGCAAACGCTCTTGTGAACAGCAATAATATAAATGATTGCTGTCATTTGGTATTAGCAGAACACTCTACAAATACTAATATAGGTCGTTAATCCAGGCTGTGTAATTGTTACAGGTTTTTTTGACAGAATATTGTGGTAAAGACGACCACAAAGCGACTCTCGCTTGTAAAATTATCGAGACATCGAAAGCTCCTAAAGATTTTGTCATTAAGTTTCTTCCGCGTGAAATAGAGGTGTTGATACGCCTCAACCATCCGCATCTCATCCACGTACACAGCATATTTCAACGAAAAACTAAATACTACATTTTTATGAGATACACCGAAAATGGGGACCTACTGTCTTACATTTTGAAGAACGGTTACGTGTCGGAGAACCAGTGTAGAGTGTGGATAAGGCAGCTCGGTCTCGGCCTGCAGTATCTACACGAACTGGAGGTGACACATCGGGATATCAAGTGCGAGAATGTCTTGCTCACAGCTAACTTTAACGTGAAACTCTCCGATTTTGGGTTCAGCCGCTTCTGCTTGGATGAAGAAGACCAACCGGTCCTGAGCGAGACGTACTGCGGGTCGATGTCTTACGCCGCGCCGGAGATTCTGCGCGGGAAACCTTACCTTCCCAAGCCGACTGACCTCTGGTCCTTGGGAGTTGTTTTGTTTGTGATGCTGAACAAGTCTATGCCGTTCGATGACACGCGGATGCGAAAGTTGTACGAGCAGCAGATGGGCAAGAAGTATAGGTTCAGGTCTCGAGTCGCGAGCGTCGTGTCGATCGAGTGCAAGACGGTGGTGAAGCATCTGCTGGAGCCCGACCCCGGGCTTCGGTACACCGCCGTGCAGGTTCTCAACTCGGAATGGATTGCTATGGACAGTAGACTTACTAGTAAGTGACATTTACCGCTGCATTTTAACAGGTTCAAAATACGGCTGTATGTTTTTGTGTGTGTGTTACCGACCGTTTGAGGTTGATTGCGGTGATTCCTTTTTATTAGAAAGGTAAAGGAAACCACTACTAATAAAAAGTTGCTGAAGTAGCATCCAAGAATGCAGTAAATTACTATTTTTAGAATTTCTCCCAAAATAATCGGTCAAAGATTTAGATTGATGGTGCACCGGGAACTACCTTCTCATCAGAAAACTCATCAATGATTAAAGTTGAATTTTGAGTTGAATTGTCTCATAATGCAATCTGAATTCGGGCAGCCAAACTACAATCTGGATCTACCCCGTGAAACAAATAAATAAAACAGATTTTCAGATTGCAGAACAAGTAGATACTGTATGTAGGTTACGTTAGGTGGTCCATTTTAAAGTTAATTTTAAATGTTTTACTTTTACTGTGTGTTTCCGCAACTAGCCATATAATTGGGCATTTATGCGTGACTTTAAGCCGTAGGTTTCCTCATGATGTTTTCATTCACCGTAAATGTTTTAAATTAATAAAAATAATGGTCAAAAGAACGTTTATTTTAGCGTTGAACGCAGTGGAAGCAGCTGCATTGAAACGAGCAAAGGAGGAACGGAGGCGGATATCGGAGACTCACAGGAACCCACCGAAGAGACAAGGAGATATATTACAAGGACAAGGCAGGCACTCTGGATTCAGGGTAAAATCCGATGTACCCTCATGGGAACATCTCTATGTTCCCAGTTGCATTCCTCTCGAGAACCCAGATTATTTGGGGTCGGCACAGAAGGTTAAGTCATCAATGGCCTAACGTACTGCAAATAGATTTGGCAATATTTTTACGGCCGACCGCCTGACATCAACCCTTCTTGGGACCAACCAGGTAACCCGGTATCGGGGAGAACTGCAGGTTCGCTAGTCTCCTCCAGATCCCTTAGTCGAATTTTCAAGTTGATAACTTGAAAATTTTACATTTTCAGATCATGTCCATATTATACTGTGTATGTATTATCTATTTGTAATTAATATTCTTTGTTTTCTTTATTTGGAGATATTTTTTTTCCTATCAAATAAAATTAACACCTTACCCATCCTCTTCTTTAAGTCTTGTCACTTTATTGGTTGCCTGGAATAGATCGCTCTTAGGCGATAAGACCGCCCATTGTACCACCTTATTTTAACATAGTCTTTGTAGGTATATAATTTGTATTTGCCTTTTGGTACAATAAAGCGCTAATCAAACAATCATCTTTACATTTCAGGCGAGTGAAATGATAAAATCTTTAGCTAACGTAACAGCTAAACAGAGAAAAGATTAGATGGAGGGAAAAACAAAGGTATCAAATAATCATATTATTTTTAAATAGTCTAAGAAACATTTTGTTCTCCTTATTTCGATATAAAAGTTAGATATTGCAGTACCATCACGTGGAAGAGGAACTGAAACTGTCCGGTTCTGAACAATTGACTCTCGCGACTCGAGGATACAAGATGATAAAGAAAGTGAACGAAGGATCTTACGCAAAAGTACGCTCATTTAGATTTACACTTGTATTACAGTAAAAAGTCTCACACATTTAATTTTATAAACCACATCTAGCGGAAACAATTAGGCCGTATACAGAAAGAAAGCTGGAAACTTATAAGCGCTTACCAGCGCTTGTCAGTGTACGCACTTATGGATGATTTGCTGGTTCTCCCACTGGCAAAAAATTAACCCTTTCGAAAAAAGATACAGTACCGAAGCTGCCTACGAGACGTATTCTTTATACTGTGTTTGTACTTTGTCGAATACTTTTTTATTATCTCGCAGTAGATTGCAAAGTAGAGTATTCACCATTTATGACAGGTTTTATGCCGGCTTTCCACTGCGACCGGAGCGGAGTCATTAAATCAGTACAACATACAACGGTTGTTTTCATAGTCATACAACTCTTTCGCGGTATGGAAATTGTTCGTTGGATGTTAAACTGACAGATTTTTAACTACGCTCCGCTCGCAGTGGAAAGCCGGCATTAGCCTGTCTTAGTCTTGGGTGGCTTGAATCCCACGCTCAAATCAGGATCCGCTTGAATCCCTCACTTCGCTCAGGAGTTAAATTTTTAACACCCTCGCTACGCTCGAGAGTCTAGAGTCCTTCGTACGCTCTGGATTCAATATGACGCCCTCTACATAAGACAGGGCTTTAGTACCTCGGTGCATAAACTACTATTAAACTAGTAAGTATTAAAAAAGGAGGACGTTTTCGATTCGACTCTTTAATTTATTACAGGTTTATTTAGCAGAATACCGGAACCCGAATAAAGGTGACAAGGTCTCAATACTAGCGTGTAAAGTGATAGATACAAATACAGCACCAAAAGACTTCGTCAAGAAATTTCTACCGAGAGAAATCGAGATGTTAATCAAGTTAAATCATCCCCATCTCGTCCACACGCACAGCATATTCCAGAGGAGATACAAATACTTTATCTTTATGCGATACATGGAACATGGGGACTTGTTAGAGTACATACTTCAAAAGGGGGCAGTTCAGGAAGATCAAGCGAGAATTTGGTCAAGACAGTTGTCTCTCGCGATCCAATACATGCACGAGTTAAACATAGCTCACAGGGATATAAAGTGCGAGAATGTTTTGCTGACGGCAAATCAAAACGCGAAGTTGTCAGACTTCGGTTTCGCGCGATCATGTGTCGATAAGAAATACAGAGATATACACAGCGAAACATTTTGCGGGTCTCTTTCGTACACAGCTCCGGAGATTTTACACGGGGCTCCGTATTTCCCCAAACCGACTGATATTTGGTCGTTAGGTATTGTTCTGTATGTAATGTTGAATCGGGCGATGCCTTTTGAAGATAAACACATTAAGCAGTTGTATCAAGCTCAGATTAGCAAGAATTGGAAGTTTCGGTCTCGATTTATCGATACGCTCTCAGATAACTGTAAGCGGCTTGTCTCCAACATGCTGGAACCTAATCATCAGAATAGAATGAAAATAGATCAAGTTATAAGCTGCGAGTGGTTTTCTATGGATTCCAGATTACTGGGTATGAATCTAGATCATTACTGGGTATAAAACTGGGTACTTGGTTACTGTGTATAATATACTAACTAATAATTAGAAATTAAAGACATTTTTCGGTTTTAATCGCGTGGTGTTTATTACTTTTAGCATTTTTTCCTCAAAATGTCTTTAATTCCAATAGAACATCGCGAAAACAGAAGAATAATCATATAATCTATAATAACTAGAAGTTCAAATTTAGTCTAGAATAAATAAATATTGGAGGACCTTGTACACAGCGCCATCTAGCCCCAATGAATATACTACAAATATTACACTTTTTTTGTAAATCCTTTTTCTATTTGAGCAATGTTCCCGTTTGCATTCCTCTCAGGACCCAGAGTCCGCTATTTTTGTAAATACACGCCGTCAGAGTTAGATAGAGATCGCATTAAGTGAAAGGGCCGCCCGTTGTACATTACACGAATCTAATTATTCGTAGCTCTTTCTGTGGGTATCTATCGTTGTATCTTTATGTATAGATTTCGTTATGATTTAATTTTATCATTATATTTAAGAATGGACACCGCAAGAAACTATGGCTTATAAAAAAGCACGCGAAGAAAGGTCCCATCTTCTGAAAGTGCTCGAAAATGCCGATAATGAATCTAAAAAAGAAATATGTTTGCCGAACACTTCTGTAGTCAAGGCCTCTTGTGATCTCGCATCTAATTCCTCTTGGTAAGTTGCTCAACTTATGTCACTCCCTCAGCTTTTTAGGTGGCACAGTGAAATAAAATTCTGTCAACCATCTTATTATCTTTAACGTCGTTATCTTTAAAATTAAGTAATGATCTGCTTCTGTAGATCTTGCAAGCCCTTAGCTGCCTTTGTGTCAGAGATAAATATATTGCACGACGTTGTTTGTTTGTTTAAACGCGCTAATCTCAGGAACCGCTGGTCCGATTTGAAAAATTCTTTCAGTGTTGGATAGTCTATTTATTGAGAAAAAAATAGGCGTTGAAATTTTGGCACACTTGAAGCAAAGACGCTTTGTTCGCTCAATCACTAGAATTATTTGAGCCATCATTCTTCATGTTTTGAAACCACTGCCTGAGAAAGTGTTACTTTACTCTAAGTTTATTTAACCACCGTTAAAGTTAACGGCCTTTATAAACCTCGACAAACTAATACCAAAGCTATTAAAACCTATTACCTATTAAAACCCATCCGTTTGGTTCTAAAGTTCTAACCTATTCCTCGCTACACACATTCTTTTTTGACTCATCTATCATATATGTCTTCTTACCGTTTTAACTTTACCTTATTTCTAATGACAGATGTAATGAAGAAAACTTGACAAACGCTACAATGACACCACCAAGACTCTCACATTTGAAAAACGCTAATTATGTAGCTAAAAAATAAAATTTCCAGCCTCCACCCATTCCATTATGTTTCGGACGAAAGTAAAAATGAAATAGTACCTAAAGTCAATATGGTAAGTAACTACAAATGGGTGGCAAAACCGAACTTATCACAACACAGTCTGATTGCGCTGTCTTGCAAGAGAAGGGCTTTACTTTGGAGAAACTTATTGGGGAAGGATCCTACGCTAAGGTACGCACTATCCCACTCGAGCGAGCGAGTCTCTGTTTCAGTCTAGCAACATTTTTTTTCGTCTTATCAGTATGTTGCTTCTTCTCTATTTCTCAACCGATCATCACGAAACGTGGTTTGAATTTATAGACCTTTTTGGGGGATTTGTGTTGGGTGAAGTACTTCGGCCACTAAGGAGGCTAAGTGCCTGCGAGGTCTCCTGTAGAATTACCAAAACTACTGGACCGATTTCAAAAAAATCTTTTTTTACCTATGTCCCTCTACTGGTTCTAAGCTACCTCCTCACAAATTTTCAGCCAAATCGTTTTAGCCGTTCTTGAGTTATGTTATAAATAGTGAAACTAACACGATTTCCTTTTAAATATACGACTTTCTTTTATAGAAAATAAATATAAATATAAGTATATATTACTAGCAGCGTCCCGCGGTTTCACCCGCGTAAGTCCAGATTTATTTATTTATTTATTTTGGGAGAACCAACAGCTATTACACAAATATAAGTAAACATTATAGAAATGGAGAGCCAATTAGAGGTTCCCACGAATAAACAACAACTTAAACTAATAATGTGAGAGATCAATCTTCGACACATACAACTACAGGGAAGCACAAACCATGGTAGTCATGATCAAAAAGAGGTAAATAAACTTACTAATCATCAACGAAAAACATGTTACTTAACCGTCTTCTCGCTGAAGCCACGCTGGTACAGAATAGGTCCAAGTCTGCAACGTCACACAAACCGTTGAAGGTATCACACGCCCGCAGCAGGTAGGCATTTTGTCTATAGTTGGTTACAGCTCGTGGAACACATAGGGGTTTCTTGGAGCGCGTATTAGTAGGCACTCGCAATGGTATCATATCCAGTAAATTCATACAATCGATACGGTTGGATGCTAATCTCAATAAGAAAATTACGTCAGCAATATTACGTCTACTAGACAGTGGGAGAAAATGAAACTTTCTGCACAGGTCCTCATAATTATCCGAACTATAGGGAACTCTCAGTCGGTAGCATAAATATTTAATAAACCTACACTGAATATTCTCGATGCGTGATATATACACAAGGTAGCGGGGATTCCAGACCTGGGAGGCATACTCAAGCATACTTCTAACGTAGGCACAATATAATATTTTAAAGGTCTTTGCCCGCTTGAAGTCCTTAGAGCTCCTCATAACGAACCCCAAGGCTTTCGAGGCTCTGGTACAAATACTGTCAATATGCCCATCAAAGATGAGCTTCGAGTCATGCAGCACACCGAGGTCTCTCACACACTCTACCCTCCCCAAACCTTGGCCCTTTAAAACATAACGAGAGGGGATAGCAATACGCTTACGCGTAAAAGTGACATGTGAACATTTGGATGGATTGAGATCCAATGTATTCACTGTACAGTAGGCATCGAGTCGCACCAGATCTGACTGTAGATTAGATACGTCCGTGAATGACATGATATGAAAATATTCAGTAGTATAAGAATACTACTGAATATTTTCATATCGTCAGCAAAACATAGGAGCTGACTATGCTGAAAACAATTCTCGATATCGTTCACAAAGATAAGAAACAAAAGGGGCCATAACAAGGATCCTTGTGGGACTCCGCTAGGCACAGTGACAGATTCCACGGGATTTCCCGAAAACCCTTTCTGCCTTTCTGAGGATGCCTACACATCACAAAAAACACACTCTCCAAACCCAGCCACTTCGTTGGTATATAGATCAGTCAGGACTTTGAATTTTATATATATAGATAGATTGTTTATGAAATAAACGTATTATATATCAGCTGTATTATTTCCCAGGTTTATAAGTCCATCCATGCAGTAGACGAGACCAGGCACAATATAATGGCATGTAAAGTGATAGACACAGCACAAGCACCGCGAGACTATCTCACAAAGTTTCTACCTCGCGAACTGGATGTTCTCATCCGCGTGAACCATCCCCACATTGTACACGTCTCTAACATATTCCAACGACGAGCGAAGTACTTCATCTTCCTACGATTCGCGGAAAACGGAGACCTGTTAGACTTTCTCACGCAAAACGGAGCAGTACCAGAGAATCAGAGTAGATTATGGATGAGACAGATTCTATCAGGGTTATACTACTTGCACACATTGAATATTGCGCACAGGGATTTGAAATGTGAAAACGTGTTGATTACAGCAAATTATAACGTGAAGATTACTGATTTCGGTTTTGCTCGGTGCGTGCGGCAGAAGGAAAGGGATGTGTTGAGTGAGACGTACTGTGGCTCGCTGTCGTACGCCGCTCCTGAGGTTCTGAAAGGCGTACCTTATTTGCCGAAACTCGCCGATATCTGGTCCACTGGTATCATAATGTATACGATGTTGAATAAAGCGCTGCCTTTTAACGAGACCTCGGTTAAGAAGCTGTATGAGAAACAGGTATTTTTTTTCACTAATTGCAATATTGTTTTGTATTCCACAAGTCATTAGGGTGCGTTTCTACTGAAGTGGAGTGGAATTCCAGCACTGTGATTGGCGAATCCTCGGTCAACTCCGCTGTAGTGTAATGTTAACCGCACTCTTAAGGCCGAGTTTACCTACATTAAGTACGAGCGTATCGGTGTGCGTCAGCTTGGCCGGGTCAAGCAATAGATTTACACCAAACTACGCTCATTATTTAGTACTTATGTGGTTTCGAAAATATTAACGATACAAAGTGGCCGGCCATTCTGGCTTCAAGTTGGCCGGACCACCTTTGATTTCTCGTAATGCACTGTTACATGCTTCACGTTGTATATGCTAAAATGTTGTATTCATTTATTCAGTCCTGAGAAGCTCTATTAAAAAGTTATTATAAAAAAAACATAGCGCCTGCTAAAAATGTAGGTATTAACAAGTTTAAAAGAAAATTAATACGTATTATATACGAAGTCTAGTCACTGCACGGAAGTCACTGTAACACAAGCTTATTAGTTTACCTTGGAGCTAGCTGAAGCTATGTGATGTTCGCAGAATTGATTTTATTTATTCGTTATTGTAGGTGATGCGTAAATGGCGTTTCCGCTCGAACATAGTGAACCAGCTGTCGACGGAGTGCAAGCAGCAGGTGACCGCGCTGATGGAGCCCGAGGCCAAGGCGCGCCCCACGGCCGGGACCATCTTCACGGGGCTTTGGATCAACATGGACCCCAGGCTCACTAGTAATATACTATTGATACTACAGGTACCGGCAAACATCTAGAAAAAAATGGGGAATGCGCAGAAGTTGATTATTAGCATAGAAGTCGCACGTTTCAAGATATTTGCCGGCACCTGTACTTACATTATAAAGGAGTGTCTGTATGCAAGTGTGTTTGTTATTCACGCAAAAACTACTGCAACGAATTCGCTTGGTATGTGGACAGCTGCAGTTCCGGATTAACACAAAGCCTGTTTATCCCGATTTTCCCGCAAGATCGGGACTTACGCGGGTGAAACCGCGGGGCGGTGCTTGTATTTATAATATATGAACTGAATAATGAAATGAGTATAGTTTGGTGTGAATCCATGGCGTGACCCGGCCAACCGGACGGACGCGGAATACTTTGCATAAAGTTGCGACTAAAATTCAAACCCTCATTAAACCTTAAGAGGAAATGATACCTACTCGTTCTTTATACAAACGTAGTCGACTGTCTACGTTTGTATGGAGAAAGAGTAGGTATCCCTTCCCCTTAATAGGGGAAGGGATACCTACTCTACCTTAATACCTTAATATTCTGAAAAACTGAAAATCCATGTCGAGCGCATCGAAAATTGTTGATTATTTCATGATGGAATGTCGTAGAACTTTTTTTTGTGTACAGATTGTAGGCGACATTGTTTCCGATATTTTAGTGCAGTTTCCATACAAATATGTCGAAACGTATTGAAGCCTATCGACATTTTAGCCAAATTAGACATTTTTTGTCTAAAATTTGGATAGGCTTTGCACCAATAGGAGGTTCTTGTCTTAAAACTACACCAAAATGTAGGAAATAATGTCACCTACAATCTGTGCACAAAAAAAGTTCTACGACATTCCGTCATGAAATAATCAACAATTTTCGATGAGCCCGACAGGGATTTTCAGTTTCAAGGTCGTTGACGTTGTTACTCCTTTTAACAGCTTGGATTAACTCTGTATTTCAGAGTTAACGTTCTTAGAAGAGTCTCTGCTGAAGCAAGCTCTGGAAGAGTCTACCAAGAGAGAAAAGGAGACGGAGGACGAGAGCGAGGTGGAGAGGATCGCGGAGTTGCGGCGCAAGGGACGCGTTAAAGGTCTTACAACGTTTATTATACGGACATTCTTTTTATAGATGTTTATTCTGTTTTCGCAAAGGTGTATTGAAATTTAAGGACATTTTTCGGTTTTAATCGCGTGGTGTCAGTCCTGAAGAAAGGACCTGTAAATTAAGGTCTCGAAACATTGGACGTTGGAACAATGCTAAAAGTAATGAACACCACGCGATTAAACCCGAAAAATACTTTTAATTTTTATTTCATCTATCTTGTTATAACTAACTCAATAAAAAATATAGAGTGCTAGTAGCCAGTTAAGATCAGATACTGTGCGGAAGATCGTGTGACTCAAATTTCTCCCAAAATAGGTGACATTGCAACTGCCGTACGCCGGGTCTCACAGATTGGTACGGGGTGAATTGCTCTTGTGAACACCGTGGCTAATACTAAAAATTTTCACCTATTTTGGGAGATATTTGAGTCACACCGGTTTCCCCCGTTCGATCTTACCTGACTGTAGTCTAATAACTCGTATTTTGTGTTTCCAGAGGGTTTGAAAGTGCTGAAAAATGTGGAGGCAGCAACGGCGAAATCACAACAGCTTTTGACAACAACGAACTCATAAAAGTCTAATTAAAAAACAAAACGTTTTCGTTCATCCATTATTTATTAACTTTTACATTTTTGTATTAAAGTATTGTAAACATTATTTAATACATATTTTTGTACAAAGAGTTTGTTTTCATGATATCCTTGGATATATCGTTAATTTATCGTCTTTAGGTATATTTTACAATACTATTGGAAGACGAGGGGTCTATCTATTAAAGGATACAACAAGATTCTTACATTATACAACATTTAAAAATTGGCACAATGTGATAGGAACGGGCAGTGTCCATAAATTCCCAGTCGTTCCCAACTTTCCTGGACACGTCTGGGAATAAATGGGAATGTCTTGTATAAAAAAACCATGATCGTCAAATTGTAAGGTAAATTGTAACTACATACAAAACCTAGCTACCTACATAAAGATAAATGAAAATATTTGTGCGCAAAAGTAGGTCTCTATTTAATAAGATTATAGTTTCTAACTCGATTTATAAAAGCTAACAATATAAAAGATGAAATTTCAGCCAGTAGAAAACTTTCATAGTAGGTGATATAAAATATGATGATTATTTTTTTGCTATCAGTAGGTACTCGTGCGTTATATTCTATAACAAATTTACTATTACTGGGAGCGATGTATGGAAAGTCGTAGTTTACACTTTCACACACTTATAGCCTTATTAATAAACGTGGAGTAAGGTCGGAGTAGTGAGAACATGCTTTGTCTTTTTCCGTGACAAGAATTTTCAAAGTTGACGGACAGTTAGAAAAAGTGAAAAAGTAAAATTACTCCGACCTTACTCCACGTTTATTAATAGCCTTATTTAACACGAACCATAACACGAATGATCCTACTTATCTTACTAATAATATAAATGTGAAAGTTTGTGTGTAAGTATGTTAATTACTCCTTCACACAAAAACTACTGAACCGATTGCGGAGAAACTTGGTATGCAGATAGCTGGAGATCCGGACTCATACAGACATACTTTTTATCCCGATATTCTCCCGGGATCGGCACATACGCGGGTGAAACCGCGGGGCGCAGCTAGTACAAAATAACCCTCTTATTTATAATAAACGATGATTAATAGATGCATTAACTATGTATTGTTTGTCTATTACTGTCACATGCATAACCTTTCAACGTTGATTGACAGAGACAGATGATAGTATCATGACGATTGTAATTTAACACATTATCACAAAAGAGAAAAAACCCCATGAGTTTCTTGTGAACCACACTAAAATCATAGTCATATGTCGACATGTCAAAACGACCATGTATTCGTATCCATTCCTCTAACTGAATAAATAAATTTAATTTTGACAAACATTAGGTACATAACCGAGTCATCTGTTAATCATCGTTTAAGAGAATGGGGGATAATCATTACATTAAAATGTATAAAACCTTAAACTATTCGAAAATCTAGCAGCAAATTGAAGAGCAGAGTAATATTGTCGCCTTTCAGTCGTTACCTATAATGCTACTTTTAATGAAATAAGTACTTAACAGTCACAATATGTTACTACATTTTCCATACCTACCTGATACTAATCTCCCAAGAATCTCCCTGACTAATAAACGACGTATTAATAAGTGTATAACCTTACCAACTTAAGCTTCATTTTTAGGGTTCCGTACTTAAAAGGATAAAAAAGGAACCCTTATGTAAAAACATTTTGTTGTCTGTCCGGCCGTTCGTCTGTCTGCCAAGACCCTTTATCTTGGGAACCTTTGTAATAAGGTAAGGTTTGTCTATGGTAAAGTGTATCCCCTAGTCAGTGTGTAGTTATTTCATTTATTGAGATTCTTGTCTAATGCTTTTGTTGGTAAATTACATTAATATTCAACACATATTGTGGTTGTAATCGCATTGTTTTGATTATTTTCAGCAGTGTTAAGCAGCAGCAGTTAAGAAAACTAAATAAATTAGAAATGAAATTTCCTGCTTGACAGTAGAAGTAGTCAAAACTAAATTACACGCCATTTATTAGTTAGGGGACTGTTATTATACCTTCTAAAATAAATAAAGAGCAAATATACCGTTGTGGAATGTCTATTGCTTCTTTGCATATCATCTATATCTGAGTTGATCGTACTCACACATTCACACAAACAAACAGTATAATAATTATTAAGTTAACTTTATCTTTTCTCTTATATAAAATGATAAATATTAATTTAATTATATCAACCTCTTTAGATTCCATAAAATCTATTAACCATCAAACTTCATACTTTTGGCAGTTAAACACGATTAATAATAAAAGTGTTATTTTTTGTTAACATTTTCTTAGAATATATCGATGTGCCCTGAACTTTGTCGAGATATAACAGATAAATACCGATGTTAGCACCAATAAACATACGTATTTCAATCAATTACAATAAAAACTTCACATGAACCATAAACTAACATGTTTTAGCTGTCATTTTTAACAATTCAAAGAGTATAGGGGTACCAGAATCTGATGACAATTAAGGTAAATGTTTTTTTTTATACAGCTACCCTTGGGTAATCGGATTTTACCATCTTGATACTTTAATTTATGTAAACAAACAATGTATGAAAAAAGTATAAAAACTAGTTAAGCGTACTAATGATATGATCATTGATCATGCATGTCAGATGTATGACATTGCCATATAAAATTAATGACTCCCTTTTTTTTTGGGGTTCCGTACCCAAAGGGCAAAACCGGGGCCCTATTACTGAGACTCCGCTGTCTGTCTGTCCGTCCGTCCGTCCGTGTGTCACCAGGCTGTGTTTCATGAACCGTAATAACTAGGAGGTTTTTTCTCGCCATCAGATTCTGGTAGATCTAAACCTACATTCGATCCAAAAATGTAGCTCAAATATTGAATGACCGGAGGTCTCTTTGGACAGCCATATACTGGTACCAAATTAAAGTATGTAATATACAGGTGTTCTTTATAAGTGAGCAGTTCAAGGCACATCGTGTTGTATAGTAAGTATAGTGTACTACAGTCTAATGTGCCCTCGACTCGTCACGCGGGAGAGAGACAGCCGACGCGACGCCCGCTGCCGGTACTGATTTTACTCTCATCGTCTGTTGGAAATAAAAATAAATCATAAAAATTGCTATAAACGTTATTTCTCAGTGTTTACCACACTAGGTAATAATGCTTTCTGAAAAAATGCTTTCAAAAACTTTAGTACGACGCCTTACTACGAGACCTTACTCGGAAGAACACAAAAAAAAACGGGGCAAGTGCGACACTCGCGCATTAAGGGTTCCGTACCACTATCACAATTGGATACGGAACCCTAAAATGGTTTACAACAACCAATTTTTAAATTTTATAGGAAAATATGAAATATTTATCTTCGATTCTTACTCCCATCAAACGACCGAATCACTCGAAAAAAAAAAACCTTGGCACAAAGAAAATCTGAAACATAAAAGAAACTCTTTGGTAAGTGAAGGCAGACTGGTATATTTGACAGACAAGGCAGCCATTTTGAATTCCATGACCAACTCGTCCTCCTGTCCTCCTCCTGTCCCTGTTCCTGTCCCGCGACTCCTTGTTATGTTTGAAACACGTTTGTTGTATGGGAGCCCCTTTTAAATAATTGTTTTATTTTGTTTTTAGTATTTGTTGTTGTAGCGGCAACCGAAATACATCTTCTGTGAAAATTTCAACCTTCTAGCTATTACGGTTCATGAGATACAGCCTGGTGACAGACGGACAGACGGACAGACGGACGGACGGACGGACGGACAGACAGACAGACAGACAGCGAAGTCTCAGTAATAGGGTCCCGTTTTTACCTTTAGGTACGGAACCCTAAAAATGCTCTCTTAATTTCGGCTTGGCGGGAGGCTTACCCGTTGCGTAGCGGTGGAACGAAATACCAGTAGTCGCGGGTTCGAGTCCCGCCGGATACTAAAGTTTTTGAAAGCATTTTTTCAAAAAGCATAAAAATAACTATTTAAATATTCATAACATAATTTAAAAGTAAAGACACCATATAAAATACCAGATTGTAAGTAAATAGATTGATTGTCGCCAAATCATGATGTAAGAATGAAGGAAAAATACAATAAGGTACTAAAATGTATTAACAGATTATAATACTTACCTCTTTCTCGACGAAGCTAAACCATACCATATAAATATTATAATGATCATTGATCGGAATTAGGTGGTAAAATACCTAAAGTTGGAAAAGTGACAGAGACAAAGTGGAGACGCCTTATATCTAAATATTTTTTCGGGACTAAAGTCCCTAGTTTTGGGATATTAGTAGAACATAAGTACAACTAAAATTAATACAGTAAAAAAACTATCGAATTCATTTCCTGTTTCTTAAAAACAAACACAACATTATAGACGAATTTTTAGACGATAAAAAAAAGAATTTAAAATCTTATTTTTTTCTGTAGGACAAAACGATACAACAAGTCAACAATAAATAAGGAAAGAGAATTTAATTTATTTACTGTTTTATTTAACTTTGTTTATTGTTTTTTCTCACAACATTTACAATATTAGAATAGAACATCCCGAAACCCAGAACAAACACCCCGGAAAATATTACCCGTAAGGAAGTCTCCACTTTTTTGGTCTCTGATCTACTTTATTTAAATTAGCTCACCAAATTCCGATCACTTTTTATGATTTAAAGTATTCTTCCAAAACCAAACCCTTGTTAAAGTTTGTTAAAATAAAAACACACTGTACAACATTGCGGTGCGAGAGAAATACAAACCAAACTGTGTAAAAATCTAAACTACTTTTTCTACTACTTTACAAATCCACTACTTACTGAAGTATCTTGAATTCTGAGTTTGAGGACCTTAAGAACGTGGCGACTGTTACCATTTCTATACAAACTTAATACCAAAATAAATTATGAAAAAATTCGTTTTCTACCTTAATATCGATATTATTCGGATTAAGATTTTACTTTTAAAGGGACCTTTTAAAGGGTGGGGTAGGGTGGAAAACTAATTTTTTCATAATTTATTTTGGTATTAAGTTTGTATGGAAATGGTAACAGTCGCCACGTTCTTAAGGCCGGCTGCACTTTCGATACGTTTTCGCTCGAAATGATTCGTGCGCTAGCATACGAAGATAAACGTCTCTGTACTTTATAGCGCATGAATTAAATTCGGATGAAAACGTATTCAAAGTGCGGTCGCCCTTAGAGCTTAGACGTGCTCGTACTGCCCCATACAAACGCATCCCCCTGTTTCCTCCCCCCCAAGAGCAATATTTGTTTTATACGGAATACGTTAGTATGGGAAAGTGCGACGACCACGTCTAAGTTTTTAGGAGCCATACAGAGGCATTGGATTTTAATACGCCATGGTAACCTGCTTTCTCTATGTAGGTACACTGTGGTAAGGGTTCACAAGAAATAAAGTAAATTGAGGTCTGGGAAGTAAAATAAACAGTATTTTAGAAGAAAGAAAAAAACGAGGGGCTCGTTACGTTTCGTTTTAAAATCGAGCGCTAGGTGGGAGAAAAGTAGTGGGGCATTTTACCGCTAATGTCCGCCATAATTTACGTTTATATTTTAAATAAGGCTATGGACACCAGTGAAGCGTTGAAAACAGTATTTTGTGTAATTTATTTTTGTTCAACAGTAAAAAATGATGATGGAGTAACGTCACACTGTGTCTGCGTATGAGGTGGAGTAGCTAGCAGGTAGGCTGTAGGCTAGAGACATTAGTAGGGTTAGTGCGACTTACAGCCGCCGGCCCCGGCCCTGGGGTGGGGTCAGTGGGCCCCACGTCACCTGAGTCGTCGTGTAGCGGCGCCACCAGCTCGCTGGTGTCGAGCTCGTCCTTGCTCTTCTTGCGTTTCAGAGAGAACTGGCTCTTCTTTGGTACCTGCCACACAAGGGGGAAACACTATACTACTAGCGGACAGTCATTCTGCGGACAGTACACCTCGCAGTCCACTGAAATGAAAACTGTACAAGTACGCTGGAATTGGTATACTGTGGCGGACGCCCACAGAATCAACTAGATGGCGTTACTAGTATGAAATCCTGAATCGCGCTATCAACATTCTTTCCGAGATAAGCTCATATACAACTCCCGATGAGAGAACGTCGGGCCGCGGCCTACCGGGCAAAACCAACCGCCTGGTGGAAGATCTTCCCTTTGGAGGTACACATCATCTCGTACCCCCAAAATACCATACTAAATGACATTAGATCTTTGTGCCGATTTGATTTGCGCCATGTTGTGCTGTTGATGCCCGTTTTCTATTCAAAGTGATGGTGGCCGTTCGTGGAACTAATAGTTCCGTGGGCGGTCACCATCACTTTCAATAGAAAATGCGCGACAACAGCGCAACATGGCGCAGATCAAATAGGCACAAAATGCAGTGCGCTATGACCTGTCCAGCGACTTGTACCATGGAGGTCAGTGTTCTGCGAAGAGCGGTGTTGGTCTAGTGGTAGATACCCCGACTTTCATTCCGAGAGTCAAGGTTTCGAATCCAGGCCGACCGCGCACCGATGTCTTTTTCTTTAAGAAAAAGTTTCGTGCGCTAATAACACCGCTCTTACGGTGAAGGAAAACATCGTGAGGAAACCGCCATGTCTTAGGACTCACCACGGTCCGAAGACATGGCCACATTCGCCAATCCAGAGTAGGATTCTGTGGCGTCTTACAATCACGTACAATGGCTCAATTCTGAGGTTTAGTGCGGAAAAGGCTTAGCGAAACTAACTAACTAGTTATTCTGCAAACAGTACACCTCGCAGTCACTTAGCCCTCTTACTCCCGAATACAGAAACGTCATTCAAAGTTTGAGTGGTACTTAAACAATTAAGCAACTCTCAAACTCAAAAATTAACATACTAATTTTATTTAGAAACTGCTCAATTTGTTAAGTTTCCGTTAAATTCTAAGTGGCGTTTCTGTAGGTGGAGCAGGATTGCCCAGCACCTATTCCCTGCCTAGTCAGCGATGTCTAGAGAAAAGAAAGGGTCAATACGTTTGGAGATAACTAAACTGTAGATTTCTTTGCGATGCGATGTTTTGAATATAAATATATAAATATAAATATTGCACGACGTTACACACTGCGCAATCTAGCCCCAAACTAAGCTCTAGGCTTGTACTATGGGTGCTAGACAACGGATATACTACATATTATACTTTTTTTTTTTG
>OY292396.1:12231871-12317867 GCA_958496205.1 Idaea biselata
CGCTAGCGGTGACGAGTACGCGTATTGCGCTCTATCACGCGGGACACACAAAGCGGGACAAGCTATCAGCTGTGAGCGTGTAGAGACCTAGATTGGGCACCGAGTGTCCGCGGCCGCGCGCCACCACCATGTTGTGTTTACCGAAGAGAAGCCGCGCGTCGCCGCCGGAGCCCAGCCCCGAGCTCTGCCCAGAGCCCAGCCCCGTGCCCAGGACGGAAGAGCGCGGGAGTGAGGCGTAGGCGAGCGTGTTGCGCTCGATCACGCGACCGTAGTTCGCTGGCGGGGTCTGGAGAAGGTAACGGTTACTGTGTAATGTTCATATCATATTACAACTTTTGAGAAAATCTCTTATTGACACCATTCAAACTGAGCGATGCACGTCGGGGCGTCTGTATGGTGGTTAAGTTCCTTGTATTGAATTATGAAAACGACAAAAGATTTCGGACGCCGCCATATCGCCGCGCCGCGCAGCGCGCTTTTTACCTATTAAACCTTGGACCTATTGTAAAGTAGTTAAGATCTATATTTTCATGAAATTTAACAAGCGGCTTTTGCGCAAGCAGAATGCCGCAAGCCGAACGCGTTTCCCAGTGTGAATGGTACATAGTACATACAGGGTGATTGATTAAGCATGTAACATTTTATACCAGGCATTCGTTTAAGTTACAGAACGTAGAGGTGTTAAGGTACACCTGTACGTGCACACAATTTTTTACCTGAACAGTTTTTTTTTGTAACTTATCTTATAATATAAATAAACCAAAGAGGTACGTACTAATTTTTTACTAAGGTACTAACGGCCGAATACAGAAACGATACTCAAAATTTGAGTTCAACTTAATCAAATAAGCAGCGCTCAATCTCCAAAATTCTCATACAAATTTTAAATATAGAAGCTGCTCAATTATTTAAATACCCCTCAAATTTTAAGTGGCGTTTCTGTATTCGGTTGTAAATCTGACAATTTAAAGTTTGAATATTGGAAGCAATGATTAATAATGATATTGTATAAGAGACTCACTCTAGGCGGCGCCGGGCGGGCCAGCGGCGTGCTGGTGACCATCCCGTCGGGCGGCGGCGACCGCTCCAGCAGGCCGCGCTCCGCCACCCGCAGCCGCACCTCGCTCAGCTTCGACAGCAGCTCCAGCTTCTGGGTCTCTAGCGATGATCGCGCTAGCATTTCCTGGACAAATATTCATTAAAATTAAAGACATTGTTCGGTTTGAATCGCGTGGTGTTTATTACGTTTAGCATTGTTACAACGCTCAACGTTTCGAGACCTACAGTCAATCCTGAAGAAGGAACCTGGAAAGGTCTCGAAACGTTGAGCTACAACGCTCAACGTTTCGAGACCTTTCCAGGTTCCTTCTTCAGGATGCTAATGCAACAATGCTAAAAACAATGCTAAAAGTAATAAACAGCACGCGATTAAAACCGAAAAATGTCTTTAATTTCAATACAACATCGCGAAAGCAGAAGAAAAATCTAAATATTAATTACTTATTATTATCAAAGGTAGGTATGGTATAGATTTTTCTTCTGTTTTCCCGATGTTGGATTGAAATTAAACTAATTTATGGGTTAAAATCGCGTGGTTTTTATTGCTTTTGGCATTGCTTTAATGCTCTACTTTTTGAGACCTGTACTGGTCTAGAACCTGAAAGATCCTAAAGGAATTATCTTTTAATTTATTACAACTGAAAAATGAGTTAAGCTATGGCATCCCACGCGTAAGGCGCTTCTTAAGGCCAGGTTTTACCGCCGCATACCGTAATCGACCTATGTTTGATTCAATTTTATGTCATTAAATACTCTTTTTTTGTTGTTGGGACAAAAATGTATTTGTAGTTCAATAACCATGATAGAGATTACTCTGGTTGAAAACACGATTTAAACAACTTCGCTCGATAAAAAAAATCTTCGAAAATAGCGAAAATAGAAAAATATTTGTTCGTTTTTTCGGTATTATTCAGAAACTATTAAAGTTTTGTTTAAAAAAAATAAGTTAAATGATAGGTATTGACGTTAAGAAGAGCATCTTCTGGGTAATAATTTTAAATCATAAAATATCTTTTGCATTTTGACAATATACAGGGTTATGGGTTTCCAATTAGAAACTGTTCAGGGGGTAATTCTCCACATCAAAACTAATAACTTTTGTTCTACCACTTTTGCCAATTACTTAATTTTTTTTTTCATACAAAAAAAATAAAATAATATTCAGTTCTAAAAACGTTTTAAGAACTATGTTTGTAGGTAGGTACGCGACGCGCCGGCCGCCGCGCGCGCGACTATCGGCTCGCGCGCCGCGTGCCGCGGTTCATTCACACGGTGCGCGGAAGCTGCGCGGGGCGCGGGGTATCTATGACGCAAGTGCTAAGTGCATCGGACAATTAGTGTCTACTTACCTGCCGCGTAATCGTGACGTATCAATCGCTGCCCCCAACGCGCGGGCACCGCGACCGCCGAGTACCTACCAATCGCCATCATGCCATACCGATACACCAATCAAGAATACACGGAAATGATCCGCCTGATGGCCATATGTAATGACAATGTCTCACAAGCTTGCAGAGTTCCGGAGAAAGTTTCCAAACTCTGGGCCTTGTACCAGCTCATGCTGGTCAAGCTTAGCTTTCATGTTAATGTGTGGGCAGGCATTAAGGAAATGCGTTATTAGGACCTGTAATTTTAGGAAGACTGAACAGTGATACGTACTTAAACTTTTTACAAGAAACATTGCCAGTGTTGTTGGAAGAAGTGCCGCTTGCCTATTTACGCAATATGTATTACCAACAAAACGGCGCGCCAGCGCACTTTTCCCGACAAGTGCGTGAACACTAACAGCCTTATTAATAAACGTGGAATACCTAAGGCCTGAGTAACTTTACCATTTTCTGTTTATGTCTGTCAACTTTGAAAGTTGTTATCACGGAAAAAGACAATGCATGTTTTCACTACTCCAACCTTACTCCACGTTTATTAATAAGACTATTAGACACTGAATATCCAGGGAGATGGATCGGGCGATCTGGTCCTGTAGCCTGGCCGGCTCGGTCCCCGGACATAACACCATTGGATTGTGTGACAGTGGCGGTGCGGTGACGTCCCGAGAGATGCTTATTGCTACTAGGTAAACTGTGGTACCTAGTTAGTGATTATTTGAAGGAATTGTGGTCTCACAAAAGTGTTCGCTCAGCAATCGCTCACCAATGCACTCGCAATAATGTAAGTATGCCGTGTACTGTAACTGTAACTAAGTCTAAAGAGGAATGTAACTCACATTCCTCTTTAAGCCGGGTCCAGACATGATCATTTGACCGATCCTATCACCGTATCCGATCACCGTATCCGTATCAGCGTATTGTATCAAGCCCCGTATCAAGTTGTGGTCGCCTCCGATTTGCTCCGTATCCGTATCTTCACTTCTTCTTCCGTATTTTTCTACTTCTTCCGTATCTCCTTTGATGATCGGACAAAAACCGACACGACATGGGACGGGCCGTATCATATCGGCGTATCGAGATCCCGTATCATGACACGTATATCATTACCCGTCCACATATGCGATCATCATACGCGTCGACGATACGGATACGGTGATCGGATCGGGCAAATGATACATGTCTGGACCCGCCTTTAGATAGTAGGTACCTACTCCACCTTCGGTGTTTTTCAAAGTCTTAGATGAAAACAAAAAACAGCAGATACCTACGTTACCTAGTCTCGGAAAATGAGACGATAAAACTGCGTCTAGCTGACGCACTAGCCTCAGTCGTATGTCGAACCGTTACCGCATGAGCGTGTCAAACTGCGATTATCTTTGTGAAATTCTTTTTGCTCATTTTACAAATGCCTGAATCATTCTTAAAGACAAATGATTTTAAATACAATAATTTTATTAAAACGCATGTAGGTGTTTCGAATACGCAATGTTAGAATATACCGTATCTACTATTTTTGTTTTCATCTAAGTTCAAAGTGCGGGTTTTATTTGGCGGCTTAATACAAAGGAGCCGCCACGGCGGGTGGCGGCACACGTCAAAGAGTACAAACGTTTTGGCGCGTGCCGCCCGTCGCCGCGTCTTCAGTTCGCGACGCGCGGCGCGCAGCGCGCAACGCGCATCGCGCCGCGCGCCGCAAACCGTACGGGTACCTACCTACTAGAGCACAATTGTTCTAATAAATAGGTAAAGTAGGTAGATAAATTAAATATGTTTTTAATGAGGTACATACCGCACGAAAGCCCCCAATATGTTGCAGAGACAAATTAAAACATACCTACTTACTGTCTAAACGTGTCGTGATGCGATAAGTAGGTAGGTAGGTATGTTACCTACCTCACCTACAATTCCCGTAAAACAGGTCGGTCCGAGAGGCAGTGGGTGGAGGGTGTAGAAAGTGTTAAGGATGTTTGATGAAACAATGCTTATGAGTACCTAATGAACTAAAATGAATGAATGACAGATAAACATGATTTTTTGCCTGATTTCAAGCAAAGATGCTTCGCTCGGTCAATTAGTACGTTTGTGTTATTTCAAGACCGATTTTACCTAGCTACTTATGGTTGTGTTAGAAAAGTAGGTACCTAAAAGTAGGTTCTATGAGTTAATACATTTTTTTGCCGCCGGAGGTTTTTAATCAGAGGGGTTACATAGGTTGGTACCTACCTCAAAATGAAGTAGGGAAATTACCTACTCAGTTTTTTCGTAGGTACCTACAAGTAGTTGAGTAAAAACGTAGGTATCATATGAAATGAGTAGATTCGGACTGGGGCGGGCGGGGCAGGCGGGCGCGAGTGCGGTCGACGACCGACCGGGACTGAGTGAGGCGCGCGCGCGCTCGCGCTTTTGCTTGTGTGTGTATACGCGCCCCACAGACCTAGCAAATGTCAAGAATTACTCGCATAACTTTAACACAATTTTCAGACCTAAGTAGTAGGCTTTGACGAAAGTCGTGGAACAAAAGTTATTAGTTTTGATGTGGAGAATTACCCCCTGAACAGTTTCTAATTGGAAACCCATAACCCTGTATATCAGAAAACGCGCGCCGGAGTCTCTCAGTCCGCTGTTTGGCGTCGTCGAGAGTGGACCTACGTCACTTTTGCCGGCTCGCTGCGTTCCCGCGTTCCCCGCTCATCCAATTTATAAAAAAATTGTATATACCTCGTTCTCATTATTTTCACATAGCATTGCTAGGAACACTTCCAGATTATTCAACTTTCAGATAAAAACCGTACTTATTCAAATCGGTCTGTGGGACAAATGGTCCTACTCAATGGTAAATCTGGTCCGGTCAGTGCCAATTGTACAGTCAGATGGTTTGTTATATAAGCCCCCCAAGATGATATTGCGATTGGCGGCCATCTTGGTGACGTAGTCGACGTGCACCGTGAGTACCGTTTGCAAGTTCAGACCGCGCTTACGTGCATCGAGTACTTGTTACCTATAGCTTTTTGTTTTTGTTATCCTGTTTTATTGTTTAGTTTTGTTACCTGTTACCCGTTAAAATGAGTAAGAAATTATTTAACAGTCGAGCTCGTGAAATAATAAGAAATAATTAAAGTGGGACAATTATTTTGTAAAAGAGAAAGAGGACTCGTAAGTTAGTTATCCAAAATATAAACCGTGTAATAAAAAGTGCTTCGGACACTACTGAGGACATTTTAATGTCGAAGCAACTAGTAATAGACATTTTGAATATTTTGCAAAAACTTATCTTTTATGGTCCTGAAATTTCTTAGAAATATACCTATGGTCATAAACAGCCGTCTCGCTACTACAAATAAACCCATAACCCTAGCTTATTTACTTTTTATTACAATTGTTTTTGCTATCTGTACTTTTGTGAATTTGTTTTATGAGATTATTATATTATTTTATATATGCGACAATGTAAATCACATGATTACTGCAAAAAAAAAAAATATACAAAAAAAAACCCCATGAGTTTCTTGTGTCTTCTTCTCATGTCATGGAGGTCGCGATCCGAAGACATAGTAGAGTAGATTAAATAAAAAAAAAATGACATGTCAAAGAGATATCTTGCTAATATCCGAATGAATAAACGTACTTTGATTTTTGATTTTTTTGATTTTACTTAGCATAATGAAATGACGTGTAAACATATTTTTTTACCAAAAAATAACCATTGAACCATTGTGCAACGGATGACGTCACGCAGCTGTTATTGTGACAAGGTTCCATCGCAATATTAACTTGCGCGGCTTATATATAAATTCATTAAAGCTTTTTTGCTGCTGAAAAAAATGCTGAACAGTTTTAAAAAATAATACATACCAACCTAAGAAAATGTATCTGTATACATAATTAGTAATGTGACTGTACCATAAAAGGTATGATAAATAATAAAAACCTTCCCATATATTTTTGGAATAAAGATTTTGAATTTTCTAGAATGTTTTTTATTTCACTACGGAGTATTTTATAGTACCTAGGTATGCCTACTTACTATGGACAAAAAATGTAGGTACTAATCCACTTGACGACCTCTGTGGCGCGTCGTACGAGAGCGCGACTGCAATGCAGGAGGTTGCGGGTTCGATTCCCGCCGGGTGCAGGTATTTATGCTTAAAAATAAATATTTGTGTCTGGTCTGGGTGTCCTTCTATGTATAATATGTATGTATTTACAAAAGAAAAATAAATATAAGTATTATATCCGTTGTCTAGTCACCGTAACACAAGCTTAGTCGCTTACCACGGGGCTAGATGGCGCTGTGTGTTGTTCACAGAATTTATTTATTATTATTTATTTATTTTATTTATTACTTGCTAGGTAGGCACACTATTATAGCTACATTATTTTATGTACCGAATCCAAAATCCAATACTATGTACCTATTAATTACTAAAATTGATATTATTATTCTACCACGGTACTTGACCTACCTACTGTTCACGCTACACTGTGGCACGGTACTGTGGCGCGTATTTCGATTGCGAGTAGGCATTGCGCGGCGCGAGCGCGGTGCGGGGCGGCGCCCGGATCGTGCGCTACTTACGTCTTTGTGCGCGGGGGCTGAGGTAGACTTCAATACCTACACGCGGTGGTACAAGAGCGCCTTAACAGAGAAACTAGCAACAAACCACTTCGCAAGAACTGATTGCGATGAAACTTAGTATTCAAATAGTCGGAGATCTAGATGCTAATCTACATCTCTGACTATTTGAATACTAAGTTTCATCGCAATCATCGCATATGCCACTTTTATCCCGATATTTCAGCGGGATCGGGACATACGCGGATGAAACCGCGAGGCGGAACTCCTGATCTTTAGTTATTCATGTCCTATAGCTTTACTATGATAAAATTACCTATTCCAAACATTGTTCAAATAAGTTAAATTCGCACTAAATTTAGAATTTAAGAATCTTTTGCAAAATTCAATGCATCTAGCGAGTTTTGAACCCATACCCTCAGCATTAGCGACTGATAAGATCACCTATTTGTTCGACGTTGTATTTCTGAGCTTTCTGTGTTTCGTTGCTTAATGTTTTGTAACGATCTGTACTGTGAGTTGTGTGAACAAAGGGCTCATCTATCTGCCTACAGTCGCTCGGTTGCGTCACGGAAACTGACACCAATTTTATGATAAAAGAAATATAATACCTTTCTTGAAACAAAATAAACGTAAGTATACTTGTCAATCATTCGCTTCGAATTTTCGTATTCTCTACCATAAGACACATCTAAAGGCCAAGGATCAAACTCAATACACATTATATTTTATTTATTCAGTAAGCGAGTGTTAGTAGTTATACAAATATAATGATCATTTTGAAACGTCTTAATATAAGGAACTAGCAGTGCCCGCGACTTCGTCCGCCTAGTTTTTTTGTAAATATAATATAGCCTATAAATGGATATCCAACACTGAAATATTTTTTCAAATCAGTCCAGCGGTTGTTGAGATTAGTGCGTTCAAACAAACAAATTCTTCAGGTTTATAATAATAGAAGAAGAAGATGTGGTTTCGGTACGCGTCCACCGATGAGAAGAAAGAAACTAATAAAGGTTTACTTTTTTGTGACCATGTGCTTACACATTAGGTACATTACAATCGTCATAATACAAATAAATTTCAAAGCTAGGGGACTACGAAGGCATATACAAATGCACTATATCAAATTCACGCAGATGAATTTTCCTAATGTATTCCATCCTATAAAAACGTAATTTAGTACATTGAAATGTTACATTTGAGTGTGCATTTGTCAGAGGACGCAATTTTATTTTTTAGATATCAAGGTGGGGTTAGTTTAAAGTTAAATAATAGTTTGTGGGGTTGTGGCTCTTGTCCCACGGCCGCCATCTTGGAAAAACGGGTTCAAATGGGTTTTATGGTTTATTTGACGAACTATAGATCTCACAAAAAAAATAATTACCATTTTGTATTGCAAATAAGATTATCTACAACTTTTGGTATGTAACTTTTAGTCGTAGAACAAAAATAAAAAGTTATAAGCAAAAATCCATGAAAATTTGAGAAACAAATTCTATTGGTCATTTATGCACCGATTTTGATGATTATTTTTTTATTCGTAAGGTAGAAGTCCCATGGTGACTCCATAAAAAAAATATATGGATCGGATGAGGATCTTCGGAGTGATGAGCAGAATAGTTCCTCAGAAAGTAGTAAATTACTTACTGGACTTTCACCAGTAGAATCAGACCTTGTACTACTGGTTAGGGATTGATGAAGCACCTGGAACCACCTTATCATCAGAGAACTCCTCTTTCTGGACAGGAGTTTTCTGATGAGAAGGTGGTTACAGGTATAACTTTTTATTTTTAGTTCTACGACTAAAAGTTACTTAACAAAAGTTGTAGATAATCTTATTTGCAAAACAAAATGTTAATTATTTTTATGTGAGACCTATAGTTCGTCAAATAAACCATAAAACCCATTTGAACCCGTTTTTCCAAGATGGTGGCCGTGGGACAAGAGCCACAACCCCACAAACTATTATTTAACTTTAAACTAACCCCCCCTTGATATCTAAAAAATAAAATTGCGTCCTCTGACAAATGCACGCGGAGCCCAAAAAAATGTAATATTTCAATGTACTAATTTCCCAACAAACATTTTCATTTTAAAAAATTGGACTTTTCGTATAAAAAATCTTTGTACAAACAAATTGGTAACGCTCCAATTTCAAACACGAATTAGGATGATAAATCGGAAAAAAATGTATTAAAAATTTGGCAGGAAACAACGTTTAAATTATTCAAAACATAGAAGATATTAGTCATCAATCAATCAGTGTTTGAAAAATTTAAACATTTCGTAATGGCGTCTAATGGTAAACAACCGAATGTACCTAACCTATTGAAAATGCTTTTAGTTTGTTGGTACAGAGATTGGGGGTGTTGGAAGTGTAAACAGTTTTTATTGAAACTACGGGTATCAACTGAACTCCATAATAAACGCTGGACAGGAGATCGCGCACTGAAGTTTGTGCCTATTTGGTTTGGGGCCATGTTGCGCTCTTTTCTATTGATAGTGATGGTGACCGATCACGGACCATCACCATCACCACCATCACTTTTAATAGGAAACAGCGCAACATGGCGCAGATCAAATAGGCACAAAGATCTAATGTCATTTTGTATGGTATAGAAATTCCAGCGTACATGTTTATTATAGAGTTCAATGAAGCGTATCATACCTTCGAGAAGGCTACTCGGCTCTCTATACAACGAGAAAAACCTCTTTTGCACCCCTAAACATTATTTGATTCTGGTGATTCTTTTGTGCACTAGCTTACCTCACAAAAAAACTAAGACTTTTTACTGTTTTTTTTTCTTTTATTTTTTAATTATAAAAAATGTAGGTAAAGGTTTTTTTACCTACGGCGTAACGGAGCAAGTATATGCGTTTAATCTATCTGTCTTTAATTTTTTTTAAATGTATTTTTACATATTTCTAAACTGAAAAAAAAAGGTAAAGCTTACTTCTCTATGGGGAAATTAAATAGGTAGGTACACGTAAATAATTGTCCAGATACAGATTAGAGGGTGCAAAAAAGTTTCTTATTAGGGTTTCGTATTTTATTTTAATCTTGTTGTATGACGAAGTACGATTCGACTCGCCTCCCCTTTTCTTGGTGGGGGGTTTAGTTCGCGGCTTGGCTCCCCAGGCGCGGGCGTGGTGGTATCGCTACACGCTACGGATACCTACGTAGGCACGTGCAGCCACTAATGATCAGAATTCGTTCCTGTTTCTCTACCTTCATATCGATAGTGAACCCGGCTTCAACTAGGTTCGCTCAAAGTCACTGAGGCGGTATTTTTTTACATGAATTAAATTTACGTTATTAATGAAGTTAAAAACATATATTTCTGTAATCATCACCTTTCTTAATCATTTGTTAGGTGCTTGTAATGTTTCGAAGAGTATACCTACTTATTTCAAATTATGGCAAGCAAGGTATATATCCCTTTAATTTAGACTAGCTGTGTCCCGCGGTTCCACCTGCATAAGTCCCGATCCCGTGGGAATATTCAAAAATTCTTTCTTATCGGATGTCTACATTACATAAAGAACACACTCTCCAAATTTCAGCCCTCTACTATCAGCGGTTTAGGCTGTGCATTGATCAGTCATTCAGTCGGTCAGTCAGGACAAAGCAGTTTACAGATATAGATAGATGCAGTAGTTCGGTTGTTATAAAAACAAAATACGATCGGAACAGAAACAAAAGACGATCGCCACATCTATTACTATTATAAAGCGGAAGAGTTTGTTTGTTTTTTTGTTTGTTTGTTTGAAATCTCAGGAACCACTGGTCCGATTTGAAAAATTCTTTCGGTGTTGGATAGTTCATTTATTGAGGAAGGCTATAGGCTACTTTTGATTCCGATATTCCCACGGGATCGGGACTTATGCGGGTGAAACCGCGGGGAGCTGCTAGTCTCGAATAATCTCGATGCGACGAAAGCCAAACGTTTGATGAGTCCTGGATTAGACTACTTTTTATTCTGTTTCTATTCCTATTATGTATTTCCTGTCAATATTCCTATTTCTATTTATATTGTTATGTCTATTGTCAATATTTAATTGACTTAGTATTTATGGTATCAATAAATTATTTGCATTGGTAATGGGATCAGCATTTTCGCGGGAGAAACTGCGAACAGCAGCTGGTAGGTATTTAAATATTTACATAGAAAATATTCTTCGCTAAACGATGATGTAATGCAGAGTAATGCACTGTCTATAGATAGACTAACTAACCTTTGATAGTAGCACTATCTTCCCACCTTTATCTCGTTTGTTTAAAAAAACGCGCATCTGGCGTCGTTAATGTGCGGCTGGGCTACGCGTTACGCGCAACGTAAATGTAATACGGAATTAGAACAATTCGAACAAGATAACTCCAACTCTGTTATTTAAGAGGAAGGGAAATGTGTAAAATTTGGGGCAACAGAAATATGCGTGCCGGGATACAGAGCAGCTTTATTTTGTCGGAACAGTAAATTATCACAAAGTTAAATTAAATGCAATGCTTTGTACTTTTGTACTTTATAATCACATCTGTTTGGAAATTAGGAATGCACATGTGACTTAACTTATTTAACTACATATTGAACTAGCAGCGCCCCGCGGTTTTACCCGCAATATTGTTGGCAAAGAATGTGGAACGTTAAATAGTTTAAGATCTTTGTAATAACCATTTTTTTGCAATAAATATCTTAAAGTCCCGTCTTTAAGTCCGTTATCTATAAGTCACGGTCCCGCAGGAATATCAGGATAAAAAGTAGGCTATAAGTTAATCGAGATCTCCGGCTATCTGCCTACTAAGTAGTTTTTGCGAAGAGTTAAGTTACATACGTAAACACTTGCAAACTTTCACGTTTATAATATTAGTAGAAAGAATTTATCTACTAGTGCCCTGCGGTTTACTCGCGTTAGTCTCAATCATAAAGGAAAAGGAAAACATTAAAAATCCACCTTATTAAAAGGGAAATATTAAAAAATAACTCAAGTCGGAAATCGTGCAGTTTTAACTAACGTAGCGTAGGTTAGATTCAGTTTGTAATTCACCTGCCCAACTTCAGACTTCAAAGTCCAACTTTGAACAAATACCATTGAAAATTACATTTTAGATAGTGGTTACTTGTTAGTTATAACGACTGTTTCAATATCAGGAAAAACGAAACCAAATCAAATTAGTGACAGTGCTGTTTCGACAGGAAAATCGATGGATTAAAATGTGCATTCCAACCGACCGGCTACCTATTCCCTAGGTATATTTTTATTACTTTCATAATTGTGAATAGAACCATATTCGATAGGTTGAAGTATTTTGCAAGTTAGCATCCATTATGCCACTGTTTTCAGATATAACTAATGGAATGATAGACTACTAGCATGCGGATATGGTGATCGAAACCAGAACGCGTTCGGTAGGTAGTAAAATAAAAAAATAAAAGAATCGACATAGCTGTGGCATCATTTCGGGAATGAAAATAGATCACTAAGTGAATATATGTAGAGCAGGGAATTTAGATAAAATTTCACACTAATATAACATTTTTCTCATTCTTTCGAAGCGAATACGTAAATAAACACGATTTCATATGTGTGTTTCGAGCTGGAATATGTACAAATTAGGCCAATAACCAACTGTGAGTGCCCTATGATTCGAGCATCAGTAAACTTTACTATCTACCTACTACGTCTAGATTTTTACGAGTGGGATTCCAAACAAGACGTTATTAATGTCAGCGAAGTGAGATTTCATAACGTAGCAGTCATAAATCCAGTGGCGGATCTAGGGGAAGCTGGGACTTACTTGACAATTAGATTTGCACCATGATTCTATTAATCAATTCAATTCAATGCAATGATCTTGTCACAATTATTCTAAAGACAAAATGCAAGTCCAACAAATAGAATAAACCATTGGTCACGACGAATGAAGGTAAGAAAGACGGCAGTAGTACAAATTAAGACCCGTCTTACTTAGTGAGTGCACCGAATTAGGTATAAACACGCAGACTTAGGCCGGAAGATGATGACAAGAAAATGTCGTTAAGTCATGATTTTTTCTTCTTTTCGTATAGTGGTGCGTACTGTGTGTGGCTCACCTATAGTATTAAGACTTCTCAGGTCGACCTAAGGCCTCTAACATCACTACACGACTGCTTTCGGAGATAACAACCGGGACAAACGAATCATGTCATGACGAAAAACATTAATGTATGCAGGAAAATGATTCTCAAGCCCATTAGCACCCTGAATCCGCCATCTCATAACTCGCATAAAGAAGCAGGCGGTGTGCGGGCGCGTGGTTGAGCGGCGCGGTGCGGTGCGGTGCGCCCACAACGATCATGATTATTCAATAGCCCCATTCCAACAGGATTCTAGGACGTGCTGAATGTTAAACAGCTTGCCACCTTTACTTATACCGTCGATTTGGAATTAAGATGTGAACACTTCACACGCCACTAAACTAACGTTTGAATAAACCGGGTAGCTAGCTGTGAAATAATATTCTAGAGCTGCGATTTACAAAGGAGAATTATAGATTTTTCTTATGATTTCGTGATGTTGGATTGAAAACTCAGTCTCCCGGTATCTAGAAACGTAGGGTATTGATAAAATGCAAAAAAAAGCAAAGCGATTAAATCCGGGAAATTGAGGTTAATTTCAACATCATTTTATTTAATTTTTTATCTTGGACTTGCGAAAATCTAGAAGAAATTCAAACTTCGCGTCCAAGTATGTCGCCATGTCCTTAAGGCACACTAGCCGGTAGAAAGCCTCCTACTCTCTATGATAATGAGAATATGAAAAACATATGGTCATGGCAGTTAAAAGTTTTATGGCATAAAAGTAAGTGCCCTTAAATCATTATCCAGGGAGGAAACAGTCGACTACGCTTGTATGGAGAAGTAGGTAACTTGACGCTAGCGAGCAGATTAAATAAGTTACTATCAAAGTGGCGTGAACAGATTTCGGAAGCGAACGACGACGGAATGGGAGAAACTTGGATAAGGCGGCCGCATAACGGCTCATGCGCAAAATGTCTCTTTTGCTATTCGCAAAACGTCTCTTTCGCACAATGTCTCTTTCGCAGAAGGTCTCTTTCGCACAATGTCTCTTTCGCATATTGTCTCTTTCGCAAAATGTCGCGACGGGGACTTTGAAATAAATTGCGTTTTCGCAAAATGTCTCTTTCGCACAATGACTCTTTCGCACATTGTCTCTTTCGCACAATGTCGCTTTCGCACATTTTCTCTTTCGCACAATGTCTCTTTCGCAAAATGTCTCGATAGGAACTTAGAATAAAATTTCGATTTTATCAGAAAAATCATATATTAAAGTTACATAGTAAAAAAAGTACAGTGTGTTTCGGGAACGGTAATTAAATAAAAAGGGGATTGTTCTAGAGGTGTTCAAAAGTTGTTACAACCTCCTTACGGTTTAAATCGCCGGCCTCGAAACACGCTGTATAGTTAATAAAATGTTGTACCAAACAAAATATTTTGATTAGAAAAATCTCAATATTATCAGAAACATAAAATATCTTTTCATTTTGGGTAGAAAATTAACTTTGATTGTAAACAAAAAAACAACTGAAACGTAATTTTACAAAAATAATCATAAATTATCGTCATTTTAGCAATAAAATATTTTTTACTTCTAAAATTACTTTTGTTGAAAATGATAAAAAATGATAGATTGCCAAACAAAAAAAATCTAAATTTTAATTAATAGAATACAAAATGTACCTGTACCTACTTATTTACTATTTGAACATTTGTAAAAAAATATAATTTTAAGCTTTTGCATAGCTTTTATCGCGGGCTTTGAGCTTGGCGACCGAATCAAGAAATTCCGTAACGAAAATAAAACCTTACTCTAAAAATCTCAATATTATCAGAAACATAAAATATCTTTTCATTTTGGGTATAAAATTAACTTTGATTGTAAACAAAAAAACAACTGAAACGTAATTTTACAAAAATAATCATAAATTATCGTCATTGTAGCAATAAAATATTTTTTACTTCTAAAATTACTTTTGTTGAAAATGATAAAAAATGATAGATTGCCAAACAAAAAAATCTAAATTTTAATTAATAGAATACAAAATGTACCTGTACCTAATTATTTACTATTTGAACATTTGTAAAAAATTATAATTTTAAGCTTTTGCATAGCTTTTATCGCGGGCTTTGAGCTTGGCGACCGAATCAAGAAATTCTGTAACGAAAATAAAACCTTACACCCCTCACTCCGCCTACCATGTATCGCGGTAAAGTTATTGCATAGCAATCCCCGACAGTCCCCGAGTGCCAAAGTGTTTTTTTTGCTTAACGTTCACGTATTTTTTATTAGTATACAGGATGTTTCGACGAGGGGGTATTAAGCCGAAAGGGGGTTGTTCTAGAGGTCTAGGCGAATAACTTTTATTTTACGACTTTTGGAAATTCGAACTTTTTTTTCGAAAATTTTACAGTTGTATCACTAAAAAAAATAGCTGTTTTTGTAAAAAAAAAGGCAATTAATGTATAAAATGTTGTGGTCCAAACTAAATAAAAGGGCACCTCAATGCCAATGACCTCAAACTCTAAAAAACAGCTGATTTTCATGCAAACTTTAAACTGAAAATTTTCGAAAACTACTTCGAATTTCCAAAACTTGTTGAAAATTGAACAAAAGTTGTTCGCCTAGACCTCTAGAACAACCCCCTTTCGGCTTAATACCCCCTCCTCGGAGCACCCTGTATATTATTCAACGCTCATACCAAAAATATGTCTTAAAATTGTATAAAAAAACGAGTCACCTGTGACTCCTGAACGTATTCCTAAAGTTCAGTATGAGTCGTATGTGACTCACTGGACAGTTAAGTTGTTAAAAATGATTTTTCTGATAAAATCGAAATTTTATTCTAAGTCCCTGTCGAGACATTTTGCGAAAGAGACATTGTGCGAAAGAGACAATGTGCGAAAGAGTCATTGTGCGAAAGAGACATTTTGCGAAAACGCAATTTATTTCAAAGTCCCCGTCGCGACATTTTGCGAAAGAGACAATATGCGAAAGAGACATTGTGCGAAAGAGACCTTCTGCGAAAGAGACATTGTGCGAAAGAGACGTTTTGCGAATAGCAAAAGAGACATTTTGCGCATGAGCCCGCATAACTCACGAACTATGTAAAAACGACTATCAGACGGGCGAGTCGATGGGATTTCTCTATACAACGAGGGTAAAAAGAAAAACCTGTTTTTCTAGCCCTTAACAAGAAAGGATAAAGCCATTAGAAAAATAACAATCAGCAATGCCTTGACATTGCCCCTAAGTTTTGTTTTTTTATTTTTATTATTAGGAAATAATAGAATAGAAATAAAATTCTGAAATATTCAAATTTCAAAAAAATTGGGGCATGGTCATGATGGCTAATATAGGTTTTATGGCATAAACATATTTTCTCTAAGTTTTTATCCAGGGAGGAAACAGGGAGTAGTCGACTACTACGTTTGTAAAGTTTGTATAGAGAAAAGAGTAGCTATCCTTTCCCCTTAACATTATCCGATTCCGGTGTTTTTTGGGACTGTTATTATCTCAGGAATAACTAAATCTAAACACACCAAAAAAGGGGTGAAAATATAGTAGGTTCTTTTTGTATGGAGAATCACCATTTTCTAGAAACGAAACCATGTAAATGAACTTTATTAATCTATTCAAAGCAATTGCTGCTTATTGGGAAATTGAAAGGATTCTTTGATTAACCGCGAATATCTGCAGATGCTCTAAGCTCGTTCGTTTCTTTTGATTCTCCTAGCTGTGCTCTGCGGTTTCAACTGCATCAGTAACCCATATTTTGACGGTTAAGAGGCTGTTTAAGTATTACGTAAGCAGATTGTTTTTCCATTTATTGAAGAAAAAATGGAAAATATTGGATAGTCCATTTATTGAGGAAGGATATACTATATTTTCAAAAAAAATAGGCGGACGAAGACGCGGGCACTGCTAGTTTATTTATTTAGTAGGTAGTTTATTTATCTAATATATAAAATTTCCATGTCACAGTGTTAGTTACCGTACTCCTCCGAAACGGCGCGACCGATTTTTTTGAAATTTTGTATACGTATTCAGTAGGTCTGAGAATCGGCTACTATCTATCTATCTATTACTATTATAAAGCGGAAGAGTTTGTTTGTTTGTTTGAACGCGCTAATCTCAAGAACCACTGGTCCGATTTGAAAAATTCTTTCGGGGTTGGATAGTCCATTTATTGAGGAAGGCTATAGGCTACTTTTGGTCCCGATATTCCCACGGGATCGGGACTTATGCGGGTGAAACCGCGGGGAGCTGCTAGTAATTTATAAGGCAAAACAACGTTGGCCGGGTCAGCTAGTAATACTATGTATGTATGTAAATAATATTTTATACACCCAGGACCCAAGTTTAACATTGTATACTCGAAAAGAGTAAGCTGTTGAGACTAAAGTATTTAGAACCTTTGTTACAGCGAAACAATACATATTTACTTTACTTAATAAAGAATTTGGTTTGATAATATTATTACAAGTAAGTAGGTATACCTACATAAATTTAACCAAATATGATTGAATTCTGAAATGCAGAAACCAAATTCTCGTTGTTAAGAGAAATATTTAGTGGTAAGCCTGGCTATAAACCCGAAACTCAATACAGGTTAAGGCATTTGGGAACCTTAATATTTCACGACAATCATAAAACATTAGAAGGGGATTTTTAATTCATGACTAAATTTGAAGCCACCTTCGCGCTGCCGAAGACGGAAAAAGATTGATTTTCAAAATTTTTTCAACAGCTTATTTTCAGTTTACTGGCCATATGTTTGTACTTGGATATGTGATGAGCTGATGAGTATACACGACAATAGGTTATCTTATCATAGGAATTGGTGCGGCCGACCGCGCACCAATCATTTTCCTTGCGGAAAACTTATGTGCGTTATTAACTTCCCTCTTACGGTGAAGGAAAATATCGTGAGGAAACCCACAGCATAATTAGCTCCAGACGTATTGACCCGTTCTTTCATCTGGGCATGACTGACTAGGGTGGGAGGGTTGTATAGGTGCTGGGTAAGCCTACTCCACCTAACAAAGTCCCGGGCACTACAACGCCATAAAAAGCATGCGCTTTTTAAATCAAATAAAAGTTGATTGCACTGTTTAAATCCTCTAAAAATTAGATGAGAAAGACAATTAATTTATTATTAAACGAAAAAAAATCTCGAGAGCTTGGGGCCCGACAAGACACGCACATGTCGTAACTCAACTGACCTGTTGTAGCCTCTGGTCAGCGTCGTCCAGCCTCTGCCTGGTGTCATGCAGCGCTCGCTCCAAGTCCGCCATCTTCTCGCTCTGCGCCGCTATCTGTTCCGACAACACTTGCACCTGGAGCTGCAGACTTTCCTTGTCCGCTTCCAGGCGCCGTACTCGGTCCTCTGCATCGTTCTGGAATACAGTTACCAAGTTTCAAGTTTCTTGGGGTACAAACAATAGATTGATCTGAAATTGTTTGGTTAGACACAAAGTGACGACGACATGTAAAATTTATTTAGGTAGTACATCAATGAAATATTGTTAAGAGTACAGTCCATCTACTCTTTCTGCATAGAAACGTAGTCTACTGTTTCCAAAAGTTTCCTATCCCATAAACATATTTGCTCTAATGTCTTTATTAGTTCAAATATGTTTATGCCATCAAACCTATATCTGGCATGACCATGCCCCTAAGTTTTGGTTATTTTTCATTTTCTAATTAGAATAGAAATAAAATTCAGAAAAATAGAAATTGAAAAAATCAAAAGGTAACTGCGTGGTCATGGCTGATATAGGACTTATAATTATGGTATAAACATATTTTTTCTAATATCTTTATCCAGGTGGGAAACAGTCAACTACGTTTGTACGGAGAAAAGAGTAGGTAGATTGTCCTCTTAATTCTTGAAGCAAAATATTTATAGCGCCATTTCTTTTATGATTTAACTATCTGCGTCCCGCGTTTCGCCCACGTAAGATCCGATCTCATAGGACTTTCGAAAAACCCTGTCTTATCGAATGCCTACATCATGTAAAGAACATACATTCTCCAAATTTCAGCTCTCTACAGCGGTTTAGGCTGTGCGTTGATCAGTCAGTCGGTCAAGACAAAGCATTTTTTAGATATAGTTTGTTGAAACACTCGTTTGATTAGAAATGTTATGATTATTTGAAAACATGACTTGAGTCAGTCAGTGTACTAGATCATAGAGTTTTAGTTAGTAAAACAAACATCATTATAAACAACCTTGAAATGTTGCGTATGCGTGTAGTTAGGTCATCCATAATAATAACATAACCTATTTATTACAGTTATTTTTAGATTAGGCTTGAGTTTCAGGTAGTGTTTAAAAGTAAACCTAAGCACGTATACTTCATCCGTTACTAATATTTATATTCGATTTCACTTCAGTTCAATAAACATGTAGCACGTGAACAAAATACGAGATAGTATAAAACAGTAAATTGAGTTCCTTGGCCGCAATTCATTCAGGCTGAATATTAATTAATACCTTGTGTGCCCGATTGGATGTCGGCGGGAGCGATGGGTGTGAGGGCCAAGCGCGGTCGTGCATGCAGCACGGCGGCGGCGGAGCGGGCGGGCCGTGGCACCAGCACATCGGTGGCCACCAGCCACCTTCGGGGGGCCAGCGAAAGTGTTCGTACGAATTCCATCGCCTTTGCAACTCCGGTGGTGTGTCCTCGTTGCGACCGCGTCGCTCTCGCGGTCGAGGAGAAGCGCGCACACTAGTCGGATGCTGAGGCGGTTTACTAGACAGTGAGGATCTAGTCTTTCGATCACGGTCACTACGGTCGGATGGTCCGCGGCGTCGCCTGTCCAAGCTCGCGGCGGAGTACTCCTCCGTCCTTGCCTCCATCGAGACCGGCTCGGTGACCTCCTCCTCGTCATCCACTATATTCCCAGTTGGCATCCATTTAAAACTATCGTCCCTTCGTGTAGAGTTATCGAGTCGACGACTAGGAGTCAGAGTTCGATAATTGGTATCGCATCGAGGTTCGTATTCGTGTCCATCGGAATCGTCTTCGCTGGATGAGCTGGACTTGGTGTCCGAAGAATCCGCCCGACTAGCCGCTACCGCTGTGTCTGACCACGCCGAGCACTTCACAGTGGCTTCATCGGGACTGTCCGAATCGCCGCCTGTTACGAGATAACCGATAAAAAGCGCGTCAAACAATCAAGAGCCTTATATCCGACATGTTGTAAATAAATACTCACCCATCGGAGAATACAAGTAGGAGCGCACGGCGGGGTGGACATAGCCGGTCACCGTGCGCTCCTCCCGATCCTCATCGAAAGGTTCCGTTAAGTATTCACAGTCGGACATGGGGCTCTGCAAGTGCGACACTGCGCGACATGCTCGGTACGAGTCACCTACGTGTCTCTATTTAAAGTTTGGCTATGTTCCAGTGATATACGCTACGTCAGTGACTCGTTCGCGAACGCGAATTACGTACTTTCCTGAGGGGGCGGCTCCTCGCTGGATTGGACAGATGCAGAATCGTGCTCTGACGCTTCTGAGGCTGTTGATAACGGCCGTTCGCTGTAGCCGGACGTACGTCGTGAACGATCGTCACTCAAATTCTCTTCTTTCAAAGGCCGGAGAGTAGTGGTTTGCACGGCGGACACGCGCGGTTTAATCGATCGAGATTTATCTTCTACTCCAGTCCGGTTGTTTAACACCGCAATAGTGGCGGCTACAAGTGAGCCCCCGCGGCCGAGCTCACGCATGTTTTCGTTTAGAATGAGCTAAGCTTATACGAATAGGGCCGACGCCCGCGCCCGGAAATAGATCACAGTACATGCGCTTGATGCATTTTGGATACCCTTACTTTGATCCATGTTTTATAGGGTAAAGAGAGGATTTCGACACACCGCATAAAATGTGCGTTATCCCTAATATTTATTAGGCGTTCACTGTAAACACTACACTCTACGTTTACGACATCAATATTAATATTTGTTAAACAACACACAACGATAAAGGGACGTGCGGCGCGGCTGGCAACTGGCAAACGCACTTACCACCGGCATTAAGTTGACACCTTCGTAGAGTGAGCGGCGTCGTCGCCACCCCCACCCGCTGTATTCATATTTATCAATAGAATTCTGTGCGGCAAAGTCATGATCAAGAGCACCCCAGCCGTAGACGAGTCCCAGATCATCTGAGACACTTATAACGCGGGGTTCGATGAAACTAGGATTGTAGGGCAGTTGCGGTGGGTAGTAGGAAGGAGCACTAGGTTCGAACGACTCATTGTATATTGATCGTCTATTGTGGCCTAAACAATTCATTGCGAACGCTTAGTAGATATACGTAGGTAGTCATACAATCTTGGAGTATCTGAAATAACAGATAAATGCTACATAAGAACTGAACTCGGATTCTCGGAGTTCACAGAGCTATGTTGGTATCGAAATTATGCAGTCGGAAACGGGTAGAATCCGACTAGTCATCTTTAATTACGAGAGTCCCCAATGATTCGGAAATAGAACGACAGCTGTTCCGTCGAGAATACACAACGAACGTTTAATTCTTAACAAAGAGGGGAACATGCGATGGAATCCTTCTAAAAATATTTTTGGTTAATAGCTTTTTAGGAAAGTCCGGCGTTCAAGAAATCTTAAAATAAATAAATATTGCACGACGTTGCACACAGAGCAATGTAACCCCAAGTTAAGCACTAGGCTTGTACTATGGGTACTTGACAACGGATATACTACATATTATCCTTTTATTTTGTAAATACATTCATATGATACATAGAAAACACCCAGAAACAAATAATTATTTTTAAGCATAAATATTCGCCCGACGTGCCGAGGTCGTCCTTTATAAAAGTAAATTTAACTCTACACACAAATAATAACGTGACTTTCCGATTAATTAATACAAAACCATACGTTAATCTATTTATCTATATTAATATTATAAAGCTAAAGAGTTTTTTTGTTGGTTTGTTTGAACGCTAATCTCAGGAACCGCTAGTCCGATTTGAAAAATTCTTTGAGTGTTGGATAGTCCATTTATTAAGGAAGGCTATATTATATTTTCTTAAAAAATTAGGCTGACGAAGTCGCGGGTACTGTTAGTTGTCAAATATACCGACGACTATCTAACAGACCGTCGCAACGAGTCAAAGAAAAGAACATCGACAAAATACGGCACTGATATAGTGAGCGGAGATCTTTATTATATCGTCAGTTTATGGGCAAGTTTTCATTCCGTGTCCGTTGAATCGGATAATTGGTAATTATTGCATTAATATTAATGTCGGTCCGTATGTAATCAAACTGTGCGTTAATTGATTACAGTGTTGTATCGTGACTGATTCACACATTATGCTCTTGAATATTATGTATTGTTTCCATAGTTGACTATATTGATATAGTAGGTACCTATGGCGATTTTATAACAAAATAGCTGCGTCCTGCGGTTTCACCCGTGTAAGTCCCGATCCCGTGGGAGTATCGGGATCAAAAGTAGTTATGTTACTCCTCGATAACGTAGCTTTGTTAATAAAAGAATTTTTGAAATCGGTCTAGTTACTAGTAGTTTCGGACTCATTGATTACAAACAAACCAACAAACAATAAATTTTTGCTCTTTATAATATTAGTATAGAATAGATAGAAACTAACTTACATATAAACAATGACTAACAGCTGCATAAACTCTATATCGTTTGGTTTTTACTGCGACATCAAGTTTAAAAGTTGACAGACAGAGACAAACGTTACATAAATTTGTCATCTGTTAATCATCTATATCTATATCTCTATCGGAAAGCGCAGCGTTGGACGTCCACCAACGAGATGGACGGACGACTTAGTTAAGGCCGCGGGTTCACGATGGATGCAGGCCACTTATGACCGAAGCATCTGGAAATCTATGAGGGAGGCTTATGTCCAGCAGTGGACTTCTTACAGCTGAAATGATGATGATGAATCATCTATATCTATACGTATATTATAAAGAGGAAAGATTTGTATTTTGTGTGTGTGTCAGTGTTTGTGTATGCGTCTGTATGTTTGATATGAATAAACTCAAAACTAATGGACCGATTTCAAGAATTCTTTTACAATTAGAAAGCTACATTCACCCTGAGTAACTGAGTAATTTTGATCCCGATATTCCCACAGGATCGGGACTTACGCGGGTTGCAGCTAGTCGTTTATAGGTAAGGGTGTATCTGTATATGTTTAATTACTTCTACGTGTAGTAAATGTTGATGTCTTTGTGTAAGTATGCCAATGACTTTGTTATTTTAGTTCTCCAGCCAGGCGGCTAAGTGGAAATTTTTATGTTCAATGTGCACGGAGAAAATAAAACAGAGTATCAAAGAAGTTAGGCCTGAAGCTGACAGCGACAGACTGCACCCGCGCCGCACGTTGTGTCTGCTTCAGTATACGTTAGTTTTACGCTTCTTTTATGAACTTTGTTTGTACCTCTACTAAATCGATTTGTATCCTCCGAAGACATGCCTACTACAATGATGTACGGGTAAAGACAAACCACCTTAATTACTTATAAACGATGACTAACGTTTACGTAACGTTTGTAACTGTCAAACTTCATGTCACTATAACAAAGTAAACGTTACATAAACTCAACTTAGGTCTTAATCGCGTATTATTATTTATTAGTTGCGACCCGCGGTTTCACCCGCGTCAGTCCTGATCCCGGGGGATTTTTCTAAATCCCTTTTGTTAGTGGATCATTATTACACGCCACAAAGAACACACTCTCCAAATTTCATGTCTCTAGGTCCAGCAGTTTGGGCTCTGCGTTGGTATATAGATCAGTCATGACTTTGAATTTTATATTTATAGATTGTCTTCTTCGACGTTTCAACCATGTTACAATGGTCTTGGTCGCGAGGGGACAAGTAAGACCCGGGAAAATGTAACTACTCATGGTAACAAATCGTGTAAATTTAAAAAGTTTATAACTTATTCATCGTTTATAAGTCGTTTACAAGACGTTTAATATTATGCACGTATGTATGTATACTAACCTATGTTATGTTATCTATGGTAACTAAACTAAAGTGGGTTTAACGGTTATTAAACTTTAGTAACTGAGTATAGTTTATAGCAAGTTTATTGGCATAGCTTCACAATCGAACGCAGAACGTGACAAACATAATAACAAAACTTTGATACCACTAAACAGAATCTGCTGAACTTTATCGTTTTGATAACGACCAAACGGACGGAAAAGCCTGAAGATACAAATATATAGACCTGCGTGCCGCGGTTTCACCCGCGTAAGTCCCGATCCCGTTGGAATTTCGGGATCAAAAGTAGCCAATGTTACTCAGGGTGAATGTAGCTTTCTAATGGTGAAAGAATTTTTGAAATCGGTCCCGTAGTTTTTGAGTTTATTCGTTACAAACATACAGACGCACACACACAAAAATACAAATCTTTCGTCTTTATAATATTAGTATAGATATAGAAGTATACATTATAATTACGTTAGTTAACATACCTGACTTTTTCAGTCAATAGTTCCGTAAATGCAGTTTCAATAGTAATCTGATTTTGAACACACATAAAACACAACTGAAAAACTACACAACGAAACGAAAGTGTGTTAGAAACTAGACGTAAAATGTGACATCTCGCACCGTTCGCATTCCCACTAGGCAACTTCGACTAATAATGGAACAAGAGACGATATCTTTTCGTAACACAACAAAACGCGACGTCCACGTTTAGATACGAGTACTAATGAAAACGATGTCGGAACAAAACATTACAATTAATATTGTCGCGTTTACGACCCGAAATTACTTTATCAAACAGCAAATTCAGCGATAAAACCAAAATAAAGCTCCAATTTTACAATGAAATGAAAAATTGTTTTTTCAGAGGCTCTTTGCAATATACAGTGATGTGTTTTCTGAAGTACCTGTTTCACTGTATCATTTTAAAAGAGAACAAAATGGTAAAACAAAGCAATACAATAATGTATTTTTTTGTGAACTGTGACCTGGATATAATCGAATGGCTTTACAAGTCCCATTTTTAAGGTTTCGTTGTCAACAAGAAAAGTCTGTCTGCATGCCAATCTGTTTGTCCATCCGCTGATTGGCTCAGATGCTCTTGTAAACTAGATCCGAATCGTTCACTATAGCCAATGATGTACTGAGTTTTCCAAGCCTCGTATCGCGGGCCTAGATTGATAAATAGAAACAGTTGTTTGGTAAATCTTTTTGAATACGTCTAACTTAAGCTCAAAATACACGATGACACTTACACTGATACTTTACCTAAATCAGACCACACATGCACGAATTAGTTTATATGTTTGCTGTAGGTGGTGTGGTGTATTTTAAGTAAAGTGTAATGGCGGCTTTCCACTGCGAGCGGAGCGGAGTCATTATGTGTCAGTTTAACATCTAACGAACAACCGTTGTATGGTGAACTGACACATTAATGACTTCGCTCCGCTCGCAGTGGAAAGCCGGCATAAGTGTCATGCCGTATTGGAAGCTTTAGAAGCATTATCGCGCTGTACAATGCCACATTTTTTTTTTCATACACAGTAGCAACTTCGGCTGACAATAGACTACGATTTTTTTCGTTGAAAAACCAATTTTGCAGATAATAAAAGTACGTAGAATGTGCAAAAGGGTCGGGTCGAGTCGACACCCTCCATCCCGGTAGGTGGGCGGCAAATGGACTCATAGGCGAGAGAAGGCTATAAATACTACTTGTTAACGATAATAATACACTGCCCCATTTAATTATTGCCTGATGAAATGGAGGAACCACAACGTTTTCCGCGTTAACCAATGATAATTTGGGTTAAACATTATTTATGCTTCAGCTATGGCTTCAGCTGGGAAGGATTTCGTAACGATTACCAACAATAGGATAGCAAAATCTGTTTACCTTATACAATCTTACACAATTACACATACTTAGTCTTAATTCATAGTGAATTAGGGAAGCGGGTGCCTTGTTGGGCTTTGCGCAGTGTAAGGTTCCATGTTTGAAAATGCCATTACAAGTATATGTTCAAATTTTTGAACATAGGTTTGTTGCCATTGAAAATTACATACTAGGATGTGATTTTCAATGGCAACAAACTTATGTTCAAAAATTTGAACATATATTTGGTTTTTTAACTACAGACTACGATTTGACACATCTCTCTGAAGACAAAATGACAAATACAAGGAACCGAAACGTCAGATTATAGTCTGAAATTAAAAAAAACGTACGGGTAGGTGGCTAACCTACCGTAAATATAATTAAATTCCGACGCCTACTCCAGAGTTTCCCTTTAAAATAGGTGAACTTAATTTGAATATTGGTAAAACGAATAATTTTGATAATATGCCATCGGAAAATTGCAACGTGAATGAACAATTTAATTAACAACCCAATATAAGGGTAAAAACGTAAATGTTTGGGGTTTTGTACAATAATGTAGAAAGTATTATATTAAATACCCGATGTGTCCCGCGGTTTCACCCGCATAAGTTCCGAACCCTTTGGAATTTTGAAAAATCCTTTCTTTTCGAATGCCTACATCACATTAAGAACACACTCTCAAAATTTCAGCTCTCTACTATCAGCGGTTTAGTCAGTCAGGACAAAGTCTTTTATAGATATAAATTGTACCTACTAAAAGAAACACCTATTAAGAGGGTGGGTACTGTTACCATTTCCATACAAACATAATACCAAAATAGAATTATGAAAAATTTAGTTTTCTACCCTAATATCGGTATTATTCGGATTAAGATTTTATTTTTACAGGGCAATGGAAAACCTTGTGGTGGGGACCACAAGGTTTTCCAAAATATTCATACGAAATTAAATAAAACGGAAATACATTTCGTTCATTTTTACAGCGTAAATTACTCTTTATTGGGAATAATATAAAACAAATGAGATGTAAACTAGTAATTTACGCTAGAAAAATGATCGAAATGTATTTCCGTTTTATTTCATTTCGAATGAATATTTTGGAATACCTTGTAGTGGGGGCCCTGTAAAAATAAAATCTTAATCCGAATAATACCGATATTAGGGTAGAAAACTAAATTTTTCATAATTCTATTTTGGTATTATGTTTGTATGGAAATGGTAACAGTACCCACCCTCTTAAATGAATGTTTGTGTGTAAGTGAGTAAACGAGTATGTTGATAACTTCTTTACACAAAAACTACTGAACCGATTGCAAACACCTTGGTATGCAGATAGCTGTAGACGTGGATTAACACATAGGCTATTTTTATTCCCGACTAGTAATTCTGCTAACAGTAGACCTCGCCAGCCCCCTTAGTGGGCGAAATACCCCACCAGTCAAAAATCCTCCACGACGAAAAAAATCTATAAATTCAATTTACCAAGTTTCGTGAAGATCGGTTGAGAAATACGACCTGTAGAGAGGAAAAGCAACATACTGACAGAGCGAAAGAAAATTTTGCCAGACTTGAATCAGAGACGGTTTGCTCGGTAAATAAGCTCTTTAGGCAAACACAACGTTTGGAATATTTGTGTTCCTCATTTATCTACCTATATATTCACACTAACTGTATCCCGTGGTTATACCCGCATATGTCCAGATCGAAGGACCGTGGGAATTTACAAATATCCTTTCTTATCGGATGCCTACATCACATAAAGAACACACTCTCCAAATTTCAGCTCTCTACTATCAGTCAGTCAGGTCAAAGCATTTCTACACTAATATTATAAAGAAAGATTTGTATTTTTGTGTGTATGTTTGTAATGAAGAAACTCAAAACTACTTGACCGATTTCAAAAATTATTTCACCCTGAGTAACATAGGCTACTTTTGATCTCGATATTCCCACGGGATCGGGACTTATGCGGGTGAAACCGTACGCAGCTCGTTATAGATATAGATAGAAGATAATAATAATGAGGAAAAATAATTTTCTCCGCTGAAACGGTATGAGATTCATGTAACATCGATAAATCTAATATTCGTCTAGCTAACTAGAAAGGTATAAATACCATCTTTGTACTAATATTGGATTACGTTACAACGTTACACTACATCTTTGAACGTAGCTAGACGACCTTTATGTTGTGGTAAGATAGTATCTCCTCGATCTAATAACGCTCCTGAATAAGGTAAGAAATTCGGAACATTTTCTTATTTTGTTGATAAATCCTATGATCCCGGTAACCTATGAACTACGAAGAAGATTCACAATACATTGTTCAACCTACGAGTATGACGTTTACAAAATTCAAATTTCTGACTGACTGAAAGGCTGACTATCATCCCACTGCTCAAACTAATGAACGGATTGGGCTAAAATGCATACAGATTTTGACAGGTAAGCATCTGCTTTTTGGAAATTTTCAAGAAATCAGAATTTATAAGCAGTCTCATTCACGTAAAGTGGTTGTATATCACAGCTAATATAAAATAAGTAGGTGTGACGTTGTGACGCTGGCCAACCTACATTTCAAACCTCAAATTATTTGGGAACCACAACAAATAGATTTGGTAATATAATTACGGCCGGCCGCCTGCCTGACACCAACCCTTTTGGGAGCATAAGCAGTTTACCCGCCATCACGCGGGGAGAACTCCATAATGTTCGCTAGACTAAGGGATCTAGGGGAGACCCATCAGATACCTTAGTCATCTTTTACGACGCCCACACGGAAAGAGACGGGGTAGCCCTATTGTATGCCAGAGTTACACGGCTTAACATTAATTTAAGATTCTATCTATCTATATTAACCAAAATAAGTTTAATACTTTTAATATAAATCAGATGTAGATTATTTTTCATTAGCATTAATGTAAAGACAGTTTATAAATATTATGATTTGAAAATGTTAAAAGAAAACGTTGAAAAAGCAATAATATCAGTGGCCCGGTAGGAGTGGAGCGTTCAGAATTTCAAATTATTCTTTGCACAGGCGAACTCGCTGAGGCAGCACGTAAACACCAGACTTCAATGAGTGCGTTGCATTCACCTACACCAGCTATACCTGTAGTTCGTACAGAAACAGTCGTGAAAAACTATTATTGGAAAACTGACTTTTTTATAGTTTGTGCCTTTGGTTCACTGCAACTAAAAAATGATGGCTAAATTAAAGATTTCGGGCAAAAGATTTTTTTATGTTACGTTTTTACGCCTAAACCGCTTAACCGATTTTCATCGCTGATTTTCATCAGAGATAGATAGACCTTTGAAAACGACATAGGCTACGAATGATCTCACGTGTTTCTCATCTGGTTACGCGGGTGAAACCGCTCAGCAACCAAAACGTAAGAACTTGTACTTACTTACAAGTATGTACATAAGTACTCTTTCCCACTTTTTGCAAGCGTATTTTTAAGGAAATATGATTTCGAGTGAACAAAATATGCAACATTATTAAAAAGTATACAGTTGGGTGTGTAATTAAGAGCTCGTGGGGTAACGAGTTTAGTACCATCAGCATCAACCGTGACGCATTAATTTGTAAATGCTATTTACGCTGGAGGCGTTACCGCGTTACCCAGCCGGTAACGAGGAATCTGCTAATTATAAACTTTGGAGCCGCTTTGTCTTTCATTTATGCTCAACACTAGGTAAATGCATTAATAAGCGTTTCCCTGTTTGCTATTTTTTGTTGTTAGCTCGTTTATTTTGCGCACTGTAGGGTAAGGGCTTTCTCTTAGAGACGTTAGGCAGCAGACGCCACGGTACGGAATCCCATTCCAGGTTTGGCGAATATTTCATGTTTTGATAGGCTTGAGACATTCGCCAATCCGAAATAAGCTTAGTGAGTCCTAGGACATGTCGGTTTCCTCACAATGTTTAATTTTACTAATATTGTGTAGGTATTGTAATATTGTGTCAATGTGAAAGTTTGTACCTAAGTAAGCAAGCAAGTAAGTAAGTAAAAAGTATGTTTGTTATGTTAAGTATGTTGTACTTACGCGGGTGAAACCGAGCGCAGCTATTATTCCTTAAATTTGATCAACTTAGCCGAGAGTTGAGTAAGTTCCACCACTTGCCTCACTTGAGGCCAAAGTTAGATTTTAACACTAAAGTATGACACAACTTCGACATAATAGTGTCAAATATGTAGGTATGCAAATAGCACACCTGTCAGCAATCTCTGGGAGTTAATCTTTTATCCCGGGTTAGCGCAAGCTCGCCTATATTATTTAGTTTTAACTTAGGTTAGCTCGGATTTTAATAGTAGCAATAAAAGTGTTGCATTTCCTCACAACCCTCAACTCTGAATAGGGTTATTGTATGAGAAAAGTTCACTTAACTTTCCAGACTGCTCATGAACATATTTTCTGTAACATTTTTAGTCCATTTAACTCGACGTATAGTCTGTAGGTACACTTACTTGCTCTTGTTATGAGTTTGAGTTATTTTTTTATTATAAACTAGTAGCGCCCCGCGGTTGCGCCGCGGATCCGCGTTATTCCCGCTTGTAGGAATTTGGAATATCCCATTCTTAGTAGATCCCTACTTAGACTTTTCAAAGAACATGCCCTTCGAGGACTAGCGGTTTAGGCTGTGCGTATCAACTGATTGATTGACTGACTGATATATTAATATAGTTCAGTCAGTCAAACAATCAGTCAGCATTTTGCTTGTAGGTATAGATAGTTCAGTCAGTCCGGGAACATCGCTCGGATGATGAGATAGCTCAGTCAGTCCGGCAACATCGCTCGGATAATGAGATAGTTCAGTCAGTCAATCAATCAGTCAGAACTTTTAATTTAATAGGTATATAGAAGAAGAAAATAAAACCGTATAACAATATCTTTAATCGATTATCTATAAGTATTGTATTCGCAATACTTCGCGATATATCCACAAAAAGTAGAGATATTAAATGTTCCCAACAAATTGATTTACAGGAATACAATCCAAGCAATTTGCAATAACAGTTCTCTTTTCCAATCCACAACCAAGTATGAATCGGCAAATCCGTGCTGTACAAACTGGAATTTATTCCCGCTGATATTTGCTTCCGCATTCATATCCATTGTTTACCTCAGAGTATCAAAATTAGATTAAGTTTTGGATATTTGTTTTACAACTCTTGCTGGTCACGTTAATCTAAAATGTACAATTTATAAAGTGGAGGTCTATAGAAGGAAATAGGTGGGTAAGGATTTAGTGATTGAGCAGAAGTGGATATAATTAAGGTCTTCTCTAATTTAATCCGCACCAATGACTGAGATGGAATTGGTAGTTAGATTAGATTTTCTATTCAGAATAGTGAATACTGTGAGTATTCTAAGACCTCAATTCCGTCACTATTATATTTCTTATATATTCTATTTAGTACTGGGAGCATCCCACAGATTCACCTACGGAAGTCCTGATCCCGTGGGAACATCGGTAGAAAACGTAGGCTATGTTATTCGAAATATCCAGCTCCACCGAGTTTCATCGAACACGATTCAGCGGTTTTTGCGTAACGGAGCAGCATACATACACAGACTCTCACCTTTATGATATTAGCACAGTACACATAAGGAATTCCTTATGTGTACTGTGTGTGATATTAGTAAGAAAGTGGTTATGTTCCGTTACGTACTAGGTGAATAGGAAATCTCACCTGTGCTATGATTAAACTGCTAAATACGTGAGGTATTATGTTGAGATTAATGCAAGACAGAAGATAGTATTTCATTCACAGGATTGTCCTATCAAATTAAAAAAAAACCGTTTGTTTGTAAATTTGTTTATACCTGACCCGTGAGAGTGAAGGAACATTAGCTAGTGAATTTAGCGATTTCTGTTAATTCTTGTTCTAAGGCGATTTATTATACCCGACAAGGCAATGTATCGAGAAAACTGTTGGGCGGAAACGGAGGACAGCGAGCGCCGGAAACATCAAACAGCTTATTTTCACGGCTGTCGCACTGATGAGCGCAATGTTGCGACCTCTCCATGCCCTACTTTAATATTTTAATTAGCAGCGTGAAATTGTGGTTTGTTCTGTAAATTTATATAAAACGACAAAATATTATCCCTATTAAAATATGTAGGTACATATCATTTACTCTGGCAAAATGCGAATCGGAACCAACTAATTAATTAATAAATATTGCACGACGTTACACACAGCGCAATCTAGCCCCAAACTAAGCACTAGGCTTGTACTATGGGTACTAGACAACGGATATACTATACATATTAAAACTTTTTTTTGTAATTACCATAGATCGGATTTTTGGGTGCCGTTTAAAAAATGCGACATCAAAAGTATGGATACGACCAAAAAAAATTCCGAGAAAAATTCCGCGTCTTGGAATTTCATCGTGATTGGGATTTCGAATAAGGATAGGTGTCGAAATCACGAGTACTATCACCATCTAAAGTATCATCATCATCATTTGCTTTCATTGCTTAAGGCATATTTACTAGAAACATTTTAAAGAAAAAAATAATCTTCAAAATTTAAAATGAGATTCTGTTTACAGGTTAGAGTTATCCGTCAGAAATAAATAAAACACACATATAAATTAAAAGGGTTTAATGTTTATATTTCTTTATTTAATTTACAAACAATGGATAAAATCTGTTCTATAAATAATTATCACAATTAAGAGAAAACACACCTAAAGCATGTTTGTGGAACAAACATTTTCAAATACTTGTTTAAAAACATTTATTTTTCAGCCAGTATTAATTTCCTTACAACGGTAGGGTAGAGACAATCCAGCAAAGCTTGAAATATAACAATTTATGTATTACTAAAACCAAAAATGTTCCCTTGACATGGAATTATTGTTGAGAAAATAATACAAAAATAATACTTTCCTTACAAATTGACCGAGTTGGTTAAAATGGGGAGTAGATTTTTGTACCTCTCAACGTTTAAATTGTTCTATTTCAAGCTTTAATAATAAAAAAATAACAGAAAAAGTTTTTTTTGTTTTCTGTGTTTTTTCTTAATAGTCTAGAAAAAAAATACTCTTTTTTTTACGCAACAAAACAACAAATTAAATAACGAGAAGAGATTATGGTAACGCCCAATATCCAGTTTTACTTAAGAATTACCAAGTTGAAAATGGAAATCTGATGATCATTTTTATTAAAATTCCGGGTCTAGATAGTGTTGTAGCTACTTTTAAATTTAAATTATCTCGATATTTCGTAACGGAATACATGGGCAACCGGTCGCGAGAAAACTAAAACAACAGAACAGGGATAGAAACACAAAGACCCAAATTGCGTAAATTTAAAAAGTGTCAAATGTTTTGTAAAAAGTCAAAATGTTTTGTAAAACGCTGGCCATAATCATTGTTTTCTAGCTGCTTAAACCCAAAATTTGCAACTATCTTAAAATTTATAAATATTTTGATAATAAACGCCTATATCTTTAATATCTAGCTGGGGAACAATAGTTTAGACCTGCGTTTAACAAACAAGAAGCTTGTGAGGCGGGTTATAAAAGTAAATTATTTGTAGCTATGTAATCTTTATAAATCTTGAAGAAGGTATAGTTTCAAACAAAGTAAAACATTTGTAAATTTTAGTACAATAGTAAAAATTGTAAGATACCTAGTCAATTTCAAAAAAAACTATCAGAGCAGACAAAAATGAGACGAAGAATAAGTGACACAGAAAATAGGAAACATTTAAGTACAACCTAGGTATTAATTTACTCACCCTAGCCAAAGTTGTTGTAAACTATCCAGTCAAAGCAGCAAATCAAAGTCCGTTAATTGTCAAGATAAGTTCCGTATAAGGTTTAATCTAAAGAAAAAAATAACAATTAACTTAAAAGGGTAAGTTTATTTGAAACGCTTAGTTAAAGAGCCCTATAGATATAGAATTTTAATGAATTTGAACTTATATTAGATTTTTAAATAAGACTCAAAGGAAAACCAAATTTGCCATCTCACAGCCATAATCCATAATATCTATAAGTTGTAAATTTGTAGGAATGAAGAAAAAAAATGCTACACTCTTTTTAACAACATATTATGGTCAAGAAACTTACAGTTAAAGTTAGTTTCTTGATTATAGGCTATGTTATTTATACTATTACAATATAGAAAAAATCTACTCACCCAAAGTTCGACAAATGCCAAAGATATCCAATCCAGTTGCAATAATCGTAGTCCGTTTAGTAGCCAAAATGTCAAGTTTTGCAGTGAAATCCAAAATCCAGGTAACGAGCAGGGGTCAATAAACAATAGCATAAAACACACGGATAGACTGCACTCAACAAACCGAAGTAAATGAATGAGCTTAAATTGCAGTTTCACTTTTCCCATAGGAATAACGGAATAATAATAATAATAAAAAGATATAAATATATACAAATAGGTATTTAGTATAAACAACTTCCAATTGCTCGAAGAAAAATAAACAAACATACCTTGGCGCCGCCTTTGTAATATTGCCGACAATAGGTATTGCAAAAGATTGGCCGCTGTCTTCAAAATATTTTTTTTGTGCAATTTTAGGTCTCTACTTATGGATATTGTTAACTTAAAATTGCGAAATTGCATGTATGAAAATGACTCAGTAAGTTTTATGCATTCAATTAAAAAAATCAGGTTTTTTTTTAATCAATAGTACAATTTCTACGATACATTTACAATACATACATACATACAATACATTTAATATTGTTGTAAAGTTTAAAAAGAAATATCGGAATAACGGAATTTTCAATTCCGGAAAGTCATATCCATGTTAGTGACAACGTCTAAAACAGCACCCAAAATCCGATCTATGGTAATTACATACATACCCATATTATGTGTTTAGAAAACACCCAGAACAGAAACCAATATTTATTTTTAAGCATAATACCTACTTGCACTCGGCGGGAATCGAACCCGCAACCAATCAATACAGTTCAGACTTTTAGAGATTCACGCTTGGGCTTCCAAATCCATACACATTCATATTACAAAATGATCAGAGGTAAAATGAGTGTCCTAAACTATCAAACCAAAGGACAGTTTACACACAGCTCGATAACAAAGGATAGATTCCCAACAAGGCATTCAAACAATAGTGATCAGCTCTTTGGCATTCAAATCTGCTGAGCGGTTGACCGAATGACGTACAATATCGGTAGCCCACAGCTGTTCATAGTACATAACTACTAACAATATTATTGTAATCGAGTAGTTATGTGTAGTTAAAGGTTATTGTTAATGATAGGAACCTTTTATCTAAATATTTTACTCCTATTTGGTAGATCAATAGCTTTAGTCTATAGTTCATAGAAAGATAAATAAACTATGGTTGTCAGTCGTTGCCAAGTACTCCTTTGTTTTATTAGTTATGAGTAGTTAAAGGTACGTCAAAGTAATTTAATCAGGCCCCTGATTAAGTAACTATGTTGCTAACAAATTTTGATTGAAATAATTGAAATTGTTGATTATTACCTACACTTGACGTTGTCATTCAGTCGCTAACAAATTGTCATTGCAATGAATACTAGCGAATGTAACTGTCAAATTGTCCTTCAACGCAAAAATCAACAATTTCAATTATTATTAAGTAACGGGGTATTTACAATGTTTAAAATGGATTTTTAACGGAGATCGTTATTATTTCGAAATTTCCCCAGTAGTTTCAACTGGGCTGTATTAAATATGGTAAATACCCCGTTATTAAAAATATTTTTAGTGAAAACAACCATGTAAGTTTAAAATCGTAATTTCAATTATTTCAATCGAGATTTTTTATCAACAGATCTACGTAATGAGCTAGACAGCGAGCACTACCGTGGATATTATGATAGCTTTATTTCGAGTCTGTGTTATTTACGTGTCAACTTTGTGGGCCAACAGTGGCCATTAGGGAGCATCCTCCCGATGTTTATTCTGTGCTGTGTGTATTTAGGCAAGGGTGTCGCTCGAGCTTGTGGCCGCCACACCACACAAACTAAATCAGAACAATATTTGCATAGGTCTTAACAAAAATGATCGACATTTAAAATTTATGACTAAATGGGCCACAAAGGTATTTCTTGGTGGGAGGCTTCGGCCACGGCTTGTTACCATCCACCGGTCTACGTTGTAGCGCCAAGCGGGTTCTTCCGTGTACCGATACGTTAGCCGGTGCAGCCACTATGAAAGACGGGTCGAATCTTGTCTTACTCCCGTCTTCCTTTTTCTAGATGAGCGTGTTACATCTTTGACCATGGCATCACTTACCATCAGGTGAGATAGAGGTCAAACGCTCGCAGCACGTTATCGTGTGTAAAAAAAAACCGTCAAGACAGCCGTGGTCCCGAGAAGACCCGTCCGGTATAACCCGTTTGCCAAAACGTCGAGGTAATTAATAGCAATGATTTTATCTATAACGCGATCTAGACCCGTGTCTAATAATAATCATCGACGGAAATCGTGTAATTTTAAAAAGTGTGAATGTTAGAAAAATCACAAAAAAGTAAAAAAAATGGAATAGAACAAAGTTGATTCAAGGAAATGAAAAGCGATTTTGTTTCAAAGCGAACGTGTCCTTACTAATTAGGTTAAATAATTCAAAAGCTTGAACATCCTTTTCAAACAACGCTTTTTCATCAAGAAAAACAATAAATAAATAAAAAAAAGGTTTACAAAGAAAGAAAAGTAGAAACGCTCGAGACAGTCTTAATATTACAATAAGTAGGTACCCGAGTTCTTTGCAGCATAATAAATTTATCTTGTAAACACTACATTCCAGACAGTAGGTACAATACTTTTGAATACGAAAGCATTGGGAAAGTGACTCTGTCTGTATTGTTACAATTTTGATACATTTTGGTTTAGAGGTAAATAAATATTGCACGACGTTACAGAGCGCAATCTAGCCCCAAACTAAGCACTAGGATTGTACTAGACAACGGATACACTACACATTATACTTTTTTTTTAGTAAATACTTACCTACATAAGATACCTACATAAAAACACCCATGATGGAACCTTGATGGGCGTACATAAGTAGGTAATTATAGTTCACTCTGGACCAGAAAACCCACGAGGCCTGCGGCCTCTCGCTTCGCGGGGTTTTAAGGTCCAAAGTGAACTATAAATCTAAAACATGAAACCAAACTCAACCTTGCATTTTTTGTTCCATTAATAGGCTTTATTAATTACCGTTTTTATAGATCTTTAGTCATTTCGTTAGGTGCATTGTTAACATGAAGTTCGTTAAACAACCGGTATCATTACAATTAGAAAATATCAATTTTGCGTCTGAGCAACAAAACATTCGTCATGGAAAACTATTACCAAATACAGTTCGCTGTATAATATGTGGTCCATCGAACTGTGGAAAAACGAATTTGGTTATTGGACTACTTTTGCACGAAAATGGTTTAGAATATCGTAACGTTTATGTCTATTCAAAAACTCTTTATCAACCGAAATATAAGTACTTAGAACAGGTATTGCAAAGGGTTCCTGGTGTTACTTTCTCAAAGTTTCATGAAAATCAAGAAGTGTTCACTCCAGAAGAAGCAAAATGTAACTCAGTTATTGTTTTCGATGATGTATCTTGCGAGAATCAAAACAGTATGCGTGATTTTTTTGCAATGGGTAGACACAAATACATAGACTGTTTTTATTTAAACCAGACATATAGCAAAATACCAAAACAGTTAATAAGAGATAATGCAAATTTATTAGTATTGTTCAAGCAAGATGATATAAACTTGAGACACATATATGATGAACACGTCAATACTGATATGACATGGCAAGAATTCAGAGCAATGTGTGCCCAAATATGGAAAGAACCTTACAGTTATGTTGTAATAAACAAGGACTGTGAAAAAAACAAAGGTTGTTATCGAAAGAAATTTGATACGTTTGTTTTATTTCATTAGTGGACTTATGTAAATCATTTCTTGTTGAGTCGTGGCTTAGAAAACAAGTTCTGTGAGCGTTTTGTTTATATTAAATAATAAAATTATGTCTTACATTCCCGTCTTTCGTCGTTTCGCTGATGAAGAGGAACGTTTAAGGAGTTTTGCTACCTGGCCGCTGGGTTTAAATCAAAAACCAAAAGAAATGGCTGAAGCAGGATTTTTTTATACCGAAATAGGTGATAGAGTCGTCTGTTTTTACTGCGGTGGAAGAATGAAAGATTGGGGCCCCAACGATCTACCATGGGAAGAGCATGCACGCTGGTTTAGCCAATGTCCCTATGTATTGGTAATGAAAGGAGAAGACTATGTGGAAAATGTACAAAATGGAGGATATGAAGAATTCGAAGAAGAGTGCAGTCAAATTGAACCGGAAACTCCGCAAATAAAAGTCAACATAATACCATCATCAATTATATGTAAAATTTGTATGGAAGAAGAATTAAATACGTGTTTCACACCTTGTGGTCATGCTGTGGCGTGTGCGAAGTGTTCTCTGTCTGTCGGAGTTAAATGTCCGATTTGTAGAAAAGAATTCAAAAAAATTATTAGATTGTTTTTATAAATAAAGAAAGAAGTTAAGTATTTAAAAGTCTTTTTTATCCCTTATAAATAGCTGAGAATATTATTTGTACTATTATTTTGTGAGGCAACCAACAAAGTTCATCACTATAAATAGCTAAATACATAAACTACACTATCATTTCACATGAATACTGTTAATGGTTCAATCAACTCTGCTGCAATGGAAAAAAATCTAAAAAAACAAATTGTTGAAGCTGCAGAAGCTGTTAAAAAGAAGGTTCGAAAAATGCGAAATATTGAAACGGACAGAAGTAATATTTTAGAATCTGTTTTTAAACCAATTACAGAACCCCTCAATAAAATGGTGGACAATTCTTTATCAATAGAATCTCCTGACAAAAGAAAATCATTTCATTATTCCAAAGCCTTACAAAATGATGTTAAATTTGATACTTCAAGTCCATTAGACAGCGATAAAACTCTAAAGAGACAATCTAATGTTGGATTCAATATATTAAGCCCAAAAGAATCTAGTGAGTCACAGGATAGCGATAATAACGATTACGATGGTGATGCAATTAAAATGGATACAGTAGAAGGAGATGAATCATTTAAGACAGTGTCTTCAGGTGCAACCGATGCAATTTTAGACGTTTCTTCGTGGTCTCTTACTCCTGATGCTTCAGATAGTTTCAATGATGTTCTGTTTGGTATTAGAAATGATCGCGGAAAACTCATGATGGGATCTTCGCGTGTTGTGTTGACTGATGATTATATTCAAGTTGGTACAAAGAAGTATAAATTTACGGATGGAATAAAAGAATTACTTTTTAAAAAAGTCCCTAACTTAGATGTAATAAATAATGAAGATTTGAGTCATTATAAGTTAATGTTGCAAGAAACAAATGCTCATAGAAGAAATTTTAGTCCAAATCAACCGATCAAGAGTAATAAAGGCCGAAAATACTTGAGTATTATAAAACCACTATTCAAATTACGTAAAGTTTCAGTAAGCACTGATAGTAGCCAACCGGACATAACACATCAAGGAGAAGGTTTACCACTTATGAAAACATGGAAGAAAAATGTTGACTACGTATACTGGGATGATCCTAATGAATTAGTTGAAAGATTAAAGCTTTTGATTGCTTCAAAAGATGCTGGTAACACTGGGTTGGAGAATGAAATCATTTCTATTATAGAAGAATTGCGTGAAAGCGGGATTATACCTTAATATATAGCATGATTTTTTTAAATTATTTCATTTCAACTTTATCGATAACACCTATCAGTTCACTATAATGGATAAGTTTGGACATCACATTCATAAACGCTTGCGTTTACCAGATTTCATAGAAAACTTTGATAAAATCCTAATGAAAACCGAAAGCGGAGAGTTTGATTTACATAATACAAGACTAACCGGTATTACGATTCCATTGAAAAATTCTGATGCTGTCAACAAGGAGTACGTAGATAGACAAAATGAATTGTATATAAAGAAGGAAGAGATCGCAACAATAGTTAATAATTTGAGAACAGTTTTAAAAGAATATGTTGATAATATTATTGTAGATTATTGTACAAAAGCTGATTTAATAAGAGCTAAAAAATGAGTAAACTTCAAATTGTGAATGAAATTCATAAAGCTGTTCGCAAGAATTTTAATCGACGATCAGTATTATTAAAGGGCATTGATGACCTATGGCAAGCAGATCTCATTGATTTTCAAAGTTTAAAAAGATATAACCGTGACCATAGATATATTTTGGTGATAATCGATTGTTTTTCTAAGTTTTCTTGGGCTATTCCCGTTAAAACTAAAACAAAAAAAGAAATCGCAAATGCGTTTCAAAGTGTATTAGATAAAAATCACCGAAAACCCATTAATTTACAAACTGATATGGGCACTGAATTTTACAACGATGAATTTAAAAAAGTAACAACAAAGTATAACATTAATCATTACTCTACATATTCTGTTAAAAAGGCTTCTATAGTTGAAAGACTAATAAGGACATTGAAAAACAAGCTGTTTAAACTTTTTAGTTTCAATGGTCACTATAAATGGATTGGAGAGTTGTTGACAAGTGTCATATCAACATATAACGACACAATACATCGAACAATAAATTATAAACCTAAAGATGTCAACCATTCAAACCAAAATGCAGTAATGAAAAATATTATAAAATTCCAGAACTCTAATAAAAAGCATGCAAAATCCAACAAACTAAAAGTCGGTGATCATGTTCGTATAAGTAGATATAAAAGCAGCTTCGAAAAAGGATATACTCCTAACTGGTCTACAGAATTGTTTTTAGTTAAAAATGTTTATCTTTCTGTACCAGTTACGTATTCTATAGAAGATATGTACCACCAACCAATATTAGGACGTTTTTATGAACAAGAACTTCTAAAAACTAACTGTCCAAACGTATACCTTATTGAAAAAGTTTTAAGAAAAAAGGGTAATAAACTCTTTGTCAAGTGGTTGGGTCTTTCAAAAAGTGAAAACAGTTGGATTGATAAACAAGCGATCTTATAATCCTGTATTATTAGATTTATAAAAATATAAAATTGAGAATAACAATAGAAATGACTTCATTTATAATTCAGCTATGCGCGGTGGAGGTCTTGTGAATAGTATTATAAATAACTTACCATTTGAATTGCATTTACCCGGATATAATTATTGTGGACCCGGTACACGATTAAAGAAACGATTACTGAGAGGAGATAAAGGAGTTAATGAGCTTGATAACGCTTGTATGAGACACGATATTGCTTATAATAATTCAAACAGTTTGGAAGATCGACACAAAGCTGATTTAGATCTAATAAATATGGCAAAACAGAGAATGAAATCAAAAAAAGCTGGTACAGGTGAAAAAATTGCTTCGTGGCTTGTGAACAAAGCGATGAAAACCAAGGTCAAGTATGGTGCAGGAGGAAGATCATTCAAGTCGATGGTTTCAAAAATACATAAAAAACTGAAAAAGTCAAAGCCAAAAAGTAATGTTGCAGTAATAATAAAGGAAGCTTATTCAGCTGCTAAAAAACTCACAAAAAATAAGAAAAAAGTCCATGTGCCTCGTGTTATACCGTTACCGAAAACAGGTGGTATTTTACCACTTATTCCAATATTCGCTGGACTATCCGCATTGGGTGCACTGGCAGGAGGTGCAGCAGGAATAACGAAGGCTGTAAACGATCATCAGTCAGCTAAAAAGAACTTAGAAGAAGCTCAACGTCATAATAAAACGATGGAAACAATTGCTTTAGGAAAAGGCTTGTATATTAAACCCTACAAAACAGGAAATGGTCTCTTTGTAAATAGATCAAAAAACTAAGTGATAGGCTACCCACACGCGCTCTTACTGATCTAGACATATTAGATTATGCTAATCAACACATTCCATACTTTAGGGGTGTTTTCATGAGAAATAAACTACCATCAAAATCGAAGGATATTGAGTGTGGAATTGTAAATTTAGATAGTTCAGAAAATGATGGAACTCATTGGGTAGCCTATGTAAAACAATTCAAATATTGTGAATATTTTGATAGCTTTGGCGATTTAAAGCCTCCGTTAGAGTTGGCTGAGTATTTAAGATATCGCATCAAATATAATTATTCTAGATATCAAGACTTTAACACATCCAATTGTGGACATTTATGTTTAAAGTTTCTAGAAACGTTTTGGAAGGAAGAGCTAGGTGAAAACTATGCGATTATAAATCGAGCAAACAAGAACTTACTAAAAAATTGTATGATCGTTAGTGGATTCAATAAATGAATTAATTATTATTATTAATATATTTAGTGTGTGGTTCATTAACTTAGATGATTAATTTAGGTTATTTTTTAATAAATTATAATATTGACTATAAATTTATAAAGTTGTTTTAATTACCTTCATTTGTAAAATGTCTTTCACGTTGTCTATAACTGGTAATACCTCGATTTTATCGTCCACTTTTTATCCACCATTGCAATTTGAAGGTGAATACGAGTGCGCCCTGTTGTATTTGTCTACATTCAATTCGATCCCTAACATTGATAAACGAAATAATAAATTTTATTACGACAACAATGAAGTCTTAGAAATACCAGAAGGTGCTTACGAACTCCAAGATATATCTGACTATTTAAAATCAAACGTAAAAAATGGAACAAACATAAATTTGTTTTGTAACAACAACACGTTAAAAACTTTCCTTTTTTGTTCTAAAAACATACAATTCGACAAAAATGATTCTCTCGGAAAATTATTAGGGTTTGACAAACAAACTCTTAAAGCCAATATAATACACGAGTCGCAACTTCCAGTTAACATTTTATCGACAACAGTGGTAAGAATCGAATGTGATATAGTGAGCGGATCATATATTAATGGAAAATCAAGTCACATCATTTATGAATTTGCCCCAAACGTTCCACCAGGGTATCGAATAATAGAAGTGCCAAAAAATATAATTTATTTTCCAATCAATCAAAATAACATAAGTTCTATAAATATCAGATTGTTAGACATAAATAATAATTTGATAAATCTACGAGGTGAAGAAGTTCAATTGTACATGCATATCAGGAAAAAATGATAGACTTCAATAAATACGGTAATAATGTTATAAAACCTATCAGTACTCATCGATCAATCCGGAAAGGAACAACTAAGAAAAAAATTAAAATTACCAAAGAAAATAAACAATTCTTAAAATTTATCGGACTACTAAAATGAACATCTTAGATATCACGAGTTCACCGGCATACGATAATACCATAGATGGTATAGAATATCATTCGTATAAGCCTTACATAACAAGTTTCAACAGGAATGATGAAATTCGAATCCCTATCAACCAACAAGATTTATACATATTACCATCAGCAAGTACCCTCTATATAGAAGGAACGGTAAACATTGTGAAAGGTGTTGCAAAAGAAAAAGTTGATGCTATAGAGTTCACGAATAATCCAGTTCTTTTTCTGTTCCAAGATGTTCGTTATGAACTTAATGGAGTAGAAATTGATAGAATAAAAAATGCTGGAATGACAACAACAATAAAAAATTTGCTATCTTTTAATGAAAGTGAGGCTAAAATGGCTAAAGCTTGGGGTTGGGATGTAAATGGAACAAAGAAAACCCACGGAGGACACTTTTCTTGTTCAATACCCCTGAGAAACGTTTTAGGCTTTGCTGAAGATTATAAAAAAATTATTTTGAACTGCAAACATGAACTAATATTATTACGCAGCAATACAGATTTAAACTCTTTAAAAATTCCAACTGGTGAATCTCTCGAAGATATAACAATTCACAAATTAGTTTGGCGCGTCCCGCACATCAAAGTGTCTGACAAAGAAAAAGTACATTTATTAAAACTATTAGAAAAGGATCGTCCTCTCCATTTAGCTTTTAGGAATTGGGATTTATATGAGTATCCGTTAGTACCAAAAACAACTAAGCATACTTGGTCAATTAAAACATCATCGCAGATTGAAAAACCAAGATATGTAGTATTAGGGTTACAAACGAATAGAAAGAACTTGCCGGATAAAGATATATCACGATTCGATCATTGTAATTTGAGAGATGTCAAAGTGTATCTTAATTCTGTATATTATCCATATGAAAATTTGAATATAAGTTTTAAAGATCAGAAATTTGCGTTATTATATGAACAATATGTCAAATTCCAAGAATCTTATTACGGACGTAGAAGTGAACCACTGCTCAGTCCAAATGAATTTAATGAAAAAACACCACTGTTTGTAATCGATTGCTCTAGACAATGTGAAAATCTAAAGTCCGGTCCAGTAGTCAGTGTACGTATAGAACTTGAAAGCAATTCAGAGATACCTGATCACACCGCTGCATATTGTCTCATTTTAAACGATTCCATCATTGAGTATAGACCGTTGAGTAACATAGTGAAAAAAATATCATAAATATGAATCCCAGTGATTTTGTAATTGTAGACGTACAAGGATTTAAGGATAAAGAAAATAAATTTATCATAAAAGAATTTGCGGTTATACGGAACGAATATACGCAAACTTTTCTTGTGAAACCCCCTTTCCATTTTAAACACTTAACGGTGGAAGAAAAAAAACACGTGCGATGGATAGAAGCTAATCGAGGAATTTATTGGAGTGAAGGTTTTATTGACTACAGTGAATTTAAGCGTATTGTTAAACCATATTTGAATTTTCAAAATGTTTTAACTAAAGGCACTGAGAAAATCAAGTGGATTAAAGATTTATGTGAGAACTGCGAAGTAATAGATATAGGAGAAAACCAAGGCTGTCCTAATTTTTTAAAATTATATAACGATTATGAGGTTTCTAATGTAAGTTTGAATTGTATTGATCATAATAAAATTTGTGCTCTTAAAAATGTTATTTGTATCAAGAAATGGTGTGAAGGAAGCAAGAATGAATTTAATTTATGTAAATATTTTAACTCTGTTTCTTGTACTTGATATTTTTACTGAAATATATTTTTATCAATTTATTACTTTTGTATTATCATTTCGTCTAAACAAATAAGGTACCTAATTCATAAATAAAATACATTATTTGAACAAATCAGATAAGCAAGGATTTATTTCAAGATAATCTATGACTAATACATTAAAAATATAATTGACTAAAAACTAAACTTATAACGGATTATCTTTATTCATTTAAACAATACTTATTAACTAAAATATACAAATTAATTATCGATTATTGTTTCTGATATACTTTTTATCACTCTCTCCGTTTGGTCTAATATATTGTCTATACAATCTTTCACCACATATTGAGCCGATACAATTACTTCACTGTCATTTTCACTGTTTTCACCACTAATGTCAGTTATACTGATCTGAATTAACCGCCTCCCTTTGCAAGGCTCGCGGTTCAATACAAATGAAGATCTTCGTTGGATGCTACTGGAATTCTTAGTCGTCTTCTTTAATTTCTGTTTTAGGGGCTTCGGAGTTTTCTTTAAATTGCTTACAGGCAAGTTGTCCTCATAATCATTATCAGGAAAATTTTGTGCGCATTGAAAGTAAAGATCTTGAGTGTTGATTCCGAAGAGTCTATCAGCTTGTTCCACATCATTTTTTAGGTCCATGTTCGACATTATCTGAAACAATCAAAATAACACATAAGCTTAGCATAAGTAAGTAGTATTCAAATGAAAATAGAAAAAAAAGTAAAAAAATAACTTACCAACGTGCAATATTTATTTATTTAGTTAGCTCGAAAGGTATTGTCTCTGTAACGTACAAGTAAAGAATGATGTAATAATCCATCAACATTTAATGAGGTTTTTGTTTACTCGACAAAATCATGCATTGATGCAATAGTAATTGATATTTTTACTAAGAAACAGCGCAGGTGTTTGTTCTCAAGTTTCATTCTTTTAAAGCAAACAAATAGAAACGTGTTGCGACATGTTAGTCGGTATCATCAAACTGCTTTGTTTATAATATTAGTTGGTAGGTACCTAAGTAATTATTTCATTTCTAAAGAGATAAATAAAACGCATCATTATTATGACATAATAACATATTTATTGATAAACTTAAACTATAACTTATAGCTATAACATCCCGTTTAGTTTACCATAGGTACATAAGTAATAAGCAACAAAAATATATGGTGTATAGGTCTATCATGTATTTTTATTGTAACAAAATAGTATTCTTAATTTACGATTTAAAAGTACTGTGAGCGCTACGATATTAGTTTGAAAAGGGTTCAGATTGTATGCTACTTACCTACAGATTATTACTGGAGTTATAATTATGTAAAATTAAGTAATAAGTAACAAAATATTTTTATACTCCTAGGAAAGCAACATGACCCAGTGCTTTTGTAGATATCTTATCTGATGATATTAGACGTTTATCATCTTTACTGGATAAAGCGACTTTATTTACGCAATGAGTGAAAACTTGATGTTTTATCGATTTAAACAATTTATTCTTTTTTCTTAAAATTGATTGAGAAAATAAAGTTGTTCTATAGTCAGACACCTCTAAATCGCGAACGACACATGATTTTACACCTTTAGCTTTTTTTATTTCAGTTTCAATAGTTTTTAAACAATAAAGTTTTGAACGTAATCCGATGAATTCTAATATAATTTTACCGGCCATTTCATCCTTAAATAACCCTGGTACTTTTTTATTGATCAAAGGTAAACCATACTCGTTGTCTATTGAAAAATTACTAGTGTCAAAATAATTAATAAAATGTTCTTTTAAATCTTTATAGAAATCTTTTGTTTTAATATGATAGATAAAACTATCTGTATCGGTATAACACATTTGCAATCGATCACCATAATGTGGTTTCATTACTGAATAATGAAAATCATACATGTGAGTTTTAGACAATTCAAGTACCGAAAAACCAATATAAATAGGTTTATCTAATGCTATTTGTGTTGGTTTCAGTTGGATAGCTGCTAAGTTTTCACTAAAAATGATGCTGCTATGATAATAAGGGGACGATATTAGTTTACCTGCACTATTTTTCTTTTTAGTAAAATTATGATTATCTTGCCATTGGTTAACTAATTTAACATCAACTTTCTTTGCGTTGTTTTCCAATGTTTTACCAAATATACTGTTATTAAGTAATTTGAAAAAATCTTGTTCAAACGTTGATTTAGCTTGTTGTCTCAAACATGTATTTAATTCAATATACTGTTTTAAATAATCATTTTGACGGAATTTAATGACTCTATGAACTTTTTTCAATATTAAACCATGTTTCAAGCATGTTTTTAAATAAACATAATGAATAACGTAATGGAATTTATCGTATAGATTTGGAATCAATTTAACAGACTTAGAACCAGGAGCAATAAAACGTTGTGAAGCCAGGGGATAATCTGAGTGGGTTAAATGCAATGATTTAGGATAGCTTAAGTCAACCTCAAGAATAAAACCATATTCAGCATTATCTGGTACACTATTTACGTCTAAACTAGTGATTTCTTCTTTAGATAGAAATTTAAATTCAGATAACGGTAAAGTTAAACTCATACTGTATCCATATAGGTTATTACAATCTATGTATATGAGGTGAGATTCTGGAATCGAATGATCAAAATCCAACATATATTTATTATTGGCTTTGGCATATCTATGCGATACCAAACAAATACCACCTCTTATTCCTGATTGTATCATATTGTAAATAGCTTCATCATTTATCAATTCTAACTCGACTTGTGTTTTGTACAGCATTGCATCAAAAGATAAACTCGGGGCTGTAATATAAAACGCTGGGTCCAATTGATAATAACTTTTACAAGTTACACGGAACTGTTCAAAGACATCAGTTAACAATAAAACGTCAGTTTTCAAATATAAGTCTGTATATTGACCCATATTATTTAATCTAAATTGTCTCCAAATTAATTGCGCGTGAGCATAATCTTTTTTAGATATATGCTCATTCGTAAGAGAACTATAAAAATCTTTTTTATTTGGGAGTGATGTTTCATTGTAACGCTGTAAATTATTCATATAATCGTAAGGATAGACTCCTTTTCGAGTAAGAAGATGAAACCGTGTGTCGTTTGAAAAATGTTTTCTTAAATGTACAAATTGTTCGGTTTTCATAGTTTTTGTTAATTTATCTAAACTAGTATTTAAAAATTTGAAAGAATCAACAAATCGCAACAATATTAATTTTCCATCAGAAAAAGGTATACACTTTGTGAATGAAACGTAATTCTCTTTAGTTTTTGGTATAATTTTTATAGACCCTGGAGCTTCACCTAATTTTGTAATAAATAAATGACAGTCGTATCCAGACAAATTATGAAAAAAAATTGGTATAAACTTTGGAATTTTGTATTGTAGATTGCAATAATTATGAGCTGCCCCTCGAAATTTCCCAGTTATGTGACAATGATCTTTAAGTTTGTCACCATATAAAAACTTGTCACAAATGTGGCACTTAGATGCAGTTTTAAAATTATGTTCATCAAGTCCAGTAAAAATTATAGACACATTTCGATACAATATATCTCGAATTTCACGAACGTCATTATAAATGTATGATATGAATTTATCTACACAATCAATCCCTCGATATGTTACAAATTTATTGTACGATGAGTTTTGTGAACAAACAATATAATAAGCGAATGCAATGGGTACATGTCGTTGAGTTGTAGAAGTATGTAGACCTCTAATTTCTTCATTACAACTCGCTTCAAGCATACTTTCAAAGTCAGCGTAAATTACGAACGGAACGTTTTGCTTCCGATCATAATTTTTAAACTTTATTACTGAACCCTTTTCAGGTAAGACGGTGACAATCCCATTACAAGTATGACTATCTACTAGATCAGCACTTTTAAAAAACACTAAACAAGTATCACATAGAAATAGTTTTTTATGATTTGTAGTAATTTGATTTCGTAATAAACGCGACAAGTTTTTGATTAAACAATAATGCGATTTTGTACCATTTTCTAAATAAAGTAAATGAATAATTCGCCGATTAACAGTGTTTTCCGATTTATACAGAGGACCAATAACAGTGTTCTTTTTACTCAATCCGTAAATTATGAAACCTAAACCAGGATTGTTATTTTCAAATATAGATATATCAGAAAAAGTTGCTGGAAATGTCATTTTTTGTAAGTTAAGTACATCACGAAAATTTGGATACGATGAAACTCTATCAACATGATTTTTAGCTGGGTACAAAAAGGCTAGGACGCTCCATAAGAAACAATGCTTATCAGTGTTACGAACGTTTATACAAGCCTTTTTGCTTTTTATTTGATTAGGTAATTCAATGTACGTTGAACCGCGCAATGGCTCGAATTTGTTTACGTTAATTTCTATGTGCATACAGTTTAGAAACGCCCACCCACTGTCACGATCTTCAAATTCTTCCACTTGGTTTTTCAAAGTTTGAACAAGCGAAGAAAATAACATATCGAAGTCATAATTACCGTAAATAGGTGTATTTTTCGTACAAAATGATTTAATATCTTGTTCATCATTCTTGAACATTAGAAAACCTGCGTAAAGTTCAAAGTTAACTTTTATACAAATATGTAACTTTAGGCTATCATTTAAAAGACGTTGTAATTGACCGCGAATCGATTTCAAAAATAATTCAATACTAGATCGATTCTTGTCCTGAGCCAAAATTCTATAAGAAATAATTCTACATTTAAATGCGGATTCTATGATTTCAATTCCATCGCTAAATAAATGACTCGAAACTTTCTGTTTGTGTAACCTACTGCGTAAGTGACCTACCCATGAGTGATTATTTATTAATAACTCGCACGTCTTACAGAAAGGCATTATTATAAAGTGAATAACCAAGTACGTAAAATATTTATTTATTTCTATAATATCTTAGTGATTATAATATCTTAAGGTTATATAATAAACGAAACGAATATGCGAAACACGAAACGAGATGCATATAAAGCCTTAAGTCTTTAAAAAAATATTTTTAATGATACTAAGTTAAATTTTAATTAAACAAAAGCCAAAATACACAAGAAATGGTAAAGGTACCTGGTGGTACTAATGTACCTTTCTCTAAATACACTTGAAAACGCTAAAAGTATCTTAAAGCAGTAGTCGAAGAAGTGCAAGAAGTACCTACCTACTAGTGTCTTTAAAAAATTTAGCTTCGGTTTCTTTAAATACATCAAAAGATGTGATTAAGAGCTTCTGTAGCGGGACCCAAGCTGGGTCTTTGTCGCTCAAAATCAATTTTAAAGACGTTAAGGCTTTTTTGTACCGAGTTTCGGGTTTGTCGTTAGCGATGTCGGCCTTGTTATAAAGCCTGAGCTCGAGATAATAGTCACCACTCGTGACGGTTGATCGATAGCTTTGCCCGTTCGCTACTCTGGTCGCAAATGCTGATACTAGTGGTTTGACGCCGTCGCTGGATTTTGATCTGCCGCTAATGACGGCTGCCTCTGCGTCGATGATGGAAAATATGTTCGGTTTTCTGTGAACAAAGTAAAAATAATTAGTTTACTAAAAGTGAACATCACAAAGATGACGACGACTGGCTTATTGCCATCGGCTGTATAACGGCTCTTTTGGAAGTTGAGCAGTTCAAGGATACATCGAGACGTTTTCACTTGAACAACAACAATGAGTCCTCAAATACGTCATGATAGGTTCAGTTTCAATGTTTTAAACTAACCTGACTGAATGACTAACCTCTTAGTAAAAAAATCGTAGAAACTTACTTCGAACAAACGGTTTCAGGCGTTTCTTTATTGGCTTTCCTCTTCGTCGCCTTTTTCAAAACGGTCGCAGCGGTGGAAGCATGCTTCTTTCTTTCCGGCACTGGTTTCCAGGAGTCGGGCACGTCGGTTTCGGCACTGCTGTCTTGTTCATATTCATAATCAGACCTAGAACGAAAAAAAAAAAAAAAAAAAAAAAAAAATAACGTAAAATGACATTATACATACTATTAAAACATACTCTTTTTTGTAAAAAGTAGCTACTCACTTACATTTTTATTTTTTAACTTCAAAAATTTTTTCTTGAAGTTAGTGGCTTAGGAGCTGCTCTGTGTTTCTTGCTGGGCAAGTCAGAGGTACTTCTTGCTGATAAGTAGGTAGGTACTTCTTGCACTTCTTCGACGTCACTTCGACTACTGCTTTCAGAATTTTATGATACTTTTAGCGTTTTCAAGTGTATTTATATGTTTGAAAAATAAATAGTCAGCAGTATTGTTCAAAAATTGAAAAAACAAATTATAAATTTTTAATCGGCCGATAGCCGTTAAGTAATGAAGTCAATAACAATTAATTACGTTAAACGTTAAATATCGATCGACTTTATATTTGCTGTCGGTGAATACAAAGAAATGAACTTAAATGCAATAATGAACGTTATTGTAAAGCTTTTAAAAATGATTTCTCATTGAAAGAACCACAATACAAAACATAGATGTCAGCGAAATACGACTTTTATAAATATCATAGATACAGAGGTAAAGTTTGTTTGAATATCTACCAAAAAGGTTTGATGTTAGCTCTATTAAAGCAGGTAAAAATGATAATCTTTGTTTAAAGAACCACAATACAAAACATAGATGTCAGCGAAATACGACTTTTATAAATATCATAGATACAGAGGTAAAGTTTGTTTGAATATCTACCAAAAAGGTTTGATGTTAGCTCTATTAAAGCAGGTAAAAATGATAATCTTTGTTTAACACAGCGGACTCACTTAGTTTAGTGGTAGATATCTCGACTTTCATTCCGAAGGCTTGGGTTCGAAACAGCTTCAATGGAACAAATTATTATGTAATATTATAAAAGCAAAAGTTAGTAAGTATGCCTGTTTGTTACTCTTTCATGTAAAAACTACAGAACTGATTGAGATGACATTTAGAATATGGGTAGCTGGGAGACCTGGAATAACACATTGGCTACTTATTTTATTCTTTAGTTTTATTTTTATAATGATTAAGATGTGTTTCTTTTCGGTAGGTACCTACAAAACGTGTAAGGTTTGTTTCTGTTCATTTTCAATATAAAGGTATAAAAATGAATCCCTATTTTGGTTTCGTGAACGGTTGGACCGTTTTCGCTAATTCTTATTTTGTTGTATTTGTTAAGTGAAAGAAAAATCATAAATCGATTTTGATATTTTTTTAAATTTTGGATCGAGACTTACGCGAGAGAAACAGCTTGGCGCAGTTATTATTGAATAAAATACAATTTTCTTGATAATAAGAATATATTTTCTTACAATTCGTACAATTTGTAGGAAAGAAAAGTGAATTTTGGCAATTAATAAACGCCTAATCAAAAGTTTATAGAAACACACTATAATTTATAAGAAAATGTTAAATTAAGATGTGTAATCAATTACTTACTTCATTCTTTATTATATTTTAACGATGGTTAAAATTTAATAACAATTCGGTAATTTGAGGGTTCAAATTTGACAATTGAAAGGAATTCGTGTTAGATAACGCCTGTAGGAAAAATGTAAGCAACGCAGCCAGACAAGAATAACATTTACATTAGTTTTGTGTTTGTTTTTGTTTTTAAAATATCTTTATTAACAATGAACTTAAGAAACATTTGATGTAATAGTGTACATTAGTTTATCGTATTAAATCAACAAAATATAATTTAATACGTTTTATGGCTCGCTAGACCTTTAAAACTTTACATTTACAGGGACTTACGCGGTTGACCCGCGGGACACAGCGGGTTCGCTAGTAGGTACCTAGATATTATCTAGGTAATATTATGTTATTATATATAATAATATTAAAATGTTTTAACTGTGTGTTTTCGCAATTAGCCCTACAACTGGGTCTTTAAGCTGTGGGTTTCCTCACGATGTTTCCCTTCACCGTAAGAGCGATGTAAATAACGCACATATTTTTTTCTTAAAGAAAAGACATTGGCCGGGATTCGGAAAAGCATACTTCTTTTATTTTTTAGTTGGTTAAGAATATTCATTATGGGTTCAGTTAGGTATCAATATTTAATCGATTACATATCATAGTTCTCACAGGAACATGAAACGTTATGTACCATTAGGTACTAAAATACGTAGAAATCAAGAAATAGGTAACATAATTTCTAGAAGTTTGATGAGTTGACATTGAGTAAAATCTAAAATAAAAGTCCATAACCACCTATAATAATAATACACTAGTTGAAATCTAATACTCAAATACTCGTAAATTGGTTTTGTCGTAGTCGAATAAAAACCTACTCTTATTTACGAGTATTTGTATTTATTAATTTATAATGTTGTATGTGTCATACTATTATTGTAATATTATTCAAGTAGTTTTTCTCCTGTCTGAACACCATTCTCTTCATCTTTCTTCACTTCTTGTCCATCCTAAGGGTACCTGGAAGAGGTCGCTTTAAGCGATAAAACCTCTCATTGTGCCACCTAAATTTAAGTTGCTTTTGTCTTTTTCTTTTATTGTAATGATTTAATTGTGGTGTGTTGCAATAATCAATCTATCTATTCTTTGAAATAGCATAGATCAGATAAAACATGACCCCATTACCAGAACCCCTCGAAGAAGGGGTCCTACATTAATAACAAATATTTTAGAAATTGAAAACCTCCTAAGTCAGCTAAATGTATTCATGGACATATGGCTACGACTTTACAATTGATAAGTATTCCCTTTCAGCTTACGTCAACTAAATCAATTTACACGTCGGCGCCGCTTTATTACTTACCGTGTGAAATCATTTAGTACTTGTTTTTGTGTGTAGTGCTTAGTGTTTTAGTGTTTGCCTTTTTTTCAGTTTTAGTTTTTAACGATATTATTATAAAATTAGTGTGATTCTTCTGGGAAAAAAATGTAAGTACGAAATAACGTTATTGCAATGGTACAAAATTTAGATAGATATTGATTTTTTATTGTATCAATTTCTATTTAAATTCAGCGTTGAAATAATAGTTCAATGCTGAAAGTATTTTACCATAGTGCTTACAACCAACAGTTGTATTTCTGTTTTAGTCATTTCAAATTAACAAGAAAATTACAGCAGGTAGTCGGTGAGTTTATGTTATTTAATAATCTAAGTAATTAGAAGTGAGTACTTGATTCTTCAGACTGATTGTTTTAAAACTAAATGTATTTCATAATATCGGTTAAAGTGATCTTACCATGGGCGCTATAGGAATATACACATATTGACGGTGTTTTTCCAACCGAATATTATATGAAATATATTTTTAATCAGTACTTGATTGTTTTATAAAACGAAATGTAATTCATAATATCGGTTAAAGTGATCTTACCATGGACGCTATGGGAATATACACATATTGACGGTGTTTTTCCGACCGAATATAATATGAAATATATTTTTAATCAGTACTTGATTGTTTTATAAAACGAAATGTAATTAATAATATCGGTTAAAGTGATCTTACCATGGGCGCTATTGGAATATACACATATTGACGGTGTTTTTCCGACCGAATATAATATGAAATATATTTTTAATCAGTACTTGATTGTTTTATAAAACGAAATGTAATTAATAATATCGGTTAAAGTGATCTTACCATGGGCGCTATTGGAATATACACATATTGACGGTGTTTTTCCGACCGAATATTATACGAATTATATTTTTAATCAGTAAGTACTGATTTGTTTCAAACGTAATGTAATTAAATAACATAAATGACAACGACATCGATATGAAATGACTATGAACAACAAGAAGAGGTTGAAAAATTACTTAATATGTGTCGTTAACTGTCTCACTCTATGGAAATAAACGCGTTGAGAGAACTCAATAATTTCATAAACCAATGATGATAATATGATCATACTCATAAGCGTCGTTTTATTGGAACGAAAAAGCAAGGTTGATTTTGGTTTCATGTTTTAGGTTTTGTTCGTTCTAAACCAATAATTCCCTTAATATCTATGTTTTATTGGGCAGCGGGGGTGCGGGGGCGCTGACCAATAAAACATAGATATTAAGGGAATTATTGGTTTAGAACGAACATAACTTATCTACTTACATAGGTTGTTGAAAGGAACCCGCTTGTCCGTCTGTTGTGTGTCACCACCGATTTTCTCAGGAACGGGAACTATACTAGTATTATAAAGAGATAACATTGTTACATGTTGGGAATAATTTCCGAAATCACTGGACCGATTTTGATGAAATTAAATTTATTTTTGGAGGTAATATAGGCCACATTTTATCCCGAAACTTTCACGCGATCGGGACTAGCGCGGGTGAAACCGCGGGACGCAGCTAGTTAATTATAATAAAAGTATCTTTTGTTTGGGTTTCAGTGCTATTATGATATTGATATCGAAATTTAACATTCCAAAAAAAAAATGGCGCATTAAACGGAAAATCCGGATATTGCATAATTGAGCCAGATATTCGCAATAACCGAGGAGCTTCAGGTGGGCGAGGGGAGGCTTAGAGAAATTCTAATTAGTGTTAATGGAATGCCGCTCCTGAAACTAGGCTGCGGGAACGGCTAGAAACTAACTTTTGAAATATTATTTCACTTGCAAATACTAGGTAAAATACTAATTGTTAGAGATGGGCCGATTAGGGGATCTGCCGACTAGCAGACTAGTCGGTTTCAAAATTGCCGACTAGTCGGCAATGCCGAAATGTTTGGGTTAGTCATGATCACTCAGCGATTGTTGGTATTTTTGAATAAATTCGCATTTCTAAAGTTGTAGCGAAACTTTAAAAAAATGGTTGAAATAAAATAAAAAGTTCGAAACAAAATAGAATGGACCTGAGCTGATGCATACTTATGACATTTTAGATGATGTATGTAGGCTATGACGTGTTTTGTTTACGTTTTTCTGAATAATCTATATACATACTTTCTACTAATTTATTAATTGGTGGTTTTATTGCATACCTAATCGTTAGTTGACAACTAGTCGGCACAATTTGCCGACTAGTCGGCACCTACCTACTAGTCGGTAAAGCTGCCGACTAGTCGGCGACTAGTCGACCCATCACTACTAATAGTACTTCATTTCGCTTTATATTATATGGAAGAACTCTACTTTATCGCCCCATCTATCTACCTTACGTAGACAAATAGCAGACATACTTCTTGACCGACAATAATAATAACCATAAAAGAATTCTGGGTGACCCGGGAACGAGGTACCTACTTCGGGAATATCCCCATGAGTTATGCAGCATTTTCTAAAACAACCAAGCTTCCTTCTGACCTTAAACATTAATGAAATATCTTTAAGTATTAAATTTATGTGAATGCATATAGTATACCCGGGTAGCACATTTTAGGCATTTTCAACGAACTCAAACCCTTAAAATTAAACCCATTGGTAATGGGCGAGCGTTAATAATTTTCGGGTAGAGAAGTTTCAGCGCGAAACTGTACACAATATTGCAGTACTTAAGTATAATGGTATATTCACAGCGAGGTTGTTACCCCGCGCCGCCGCCGCCGCGCCTGCCAGAGGGAGGCAGCTCGTCAGAGCGCAATGAATGGGTAAGTGATGCATCCATCCATGTGCATATACCGCACGTGGTATCCTTTATTCAGGGCTCTATCCTGACCAGTAAAAGGACTCTTTCATCGCGTACATATGTGTCACCTGGTACCCTACTGTAAAGTACACAAAACACAGCGTTTATCTACTACTAGCTGCGCCCCGCGGTTTTACCTGCGTAAGTCCCGATCCCGGGGAAACATCGGGATGAAAAGTAGCCTATGTGTTATCTTCATTATTATATTGGTATCTCGGTTACTGCGATACAAGCGTGTGCTTAGTGTGGAACTGATTTATTATGTAATTTGAGAAATGTTTAATAAGTTTCATAATAATAAATAAATATTGTATGTATTATGTAGGTCTCCATACCGAGTTTCATGGTCATGGTTCAGCGGATTTTTACGTGATTGAGTAACAAACACACATACATACATACTCAAACTTTCAGCTTTATAATATTAGTACGATAGGATACCTACATGGAAGACAAATACACTGATTCTCTTTATATTATGTCTGAAAAAGGAATTTCTAAATGAAATATGTTTGCGACGTTTATAAGATGTAGGCGTTGAATGGTGGCAGAAAGACACCTACTCGCTAGGGCCGGAATAGCGGATGTCGCTGGCAGATCCGCTGTTTAGAGGACAAACGTCATTCATGTTCTGTGATACGGATCACTGGCACCGTACACGTATATTTGAACACACATTTCTATTGATCATTGACCTAGATTTTTACGAGATTATAAAATAATATCAATGAAGTGAATATTTTGCTAAGTATGTTTAATAATACTAAGAAAGAAACGGACAGACAATCAAATCATTTTTTTTTTGTATTAGCCAGTGTTGTCTCAGTGCTGGGTCAACTCTTCTATTCTATTATATTTTGGCGTATGTTCTCCAGTCAAACTTAAACTCTTGAAATCAAATCATAATAATGTCATTTATCTACAATCACCAGCGTAAGTCCCAATCTCGTAGTAATTTTCAAAAACCCATTCTTATAGAACACACTCTCCTATTCAGGTATCTACTATCAGCGGTTTATAGACTGTACGATGTTCAGTCATAGTCAGTCAGGACAAAGCATTTTATACATATAGATTTGCCGTAACATAATAGCAAAAACCTCGAATTGAGAACCTCCTCCTTTTTTCGAAGTCGGTTAAAAACCAATCACTAAAGACTATAATTAAAGTGCTAACAAGTGTCTCTATGACATTCCAGTAAAAATCAATTACCATAGAAATGATTCGATCGCAGAGCAGAAGCGGGCTTCTGTTAATCGAGTCTGTTGTTAACTCGGCTTCCACTCGAATGGTGTCCCGAGTGGGTCCTGAGTACGACCGGTACTCTCGACTCAAATCCCTGCTCTTAACCGTCCTTTCAGAGTTTCAGAACACTGATGAATATTCAATATTTGAGTGCAGTGTCTGTGAATTTATTTCCTGTTAATATCCTACGTTTAATGTACGGAATTGACAATTCCTGACATAGGAAGACAGAATCTGTCAACTTCGAAAGTTCTTGTCACGGAAAAAGACAAAACATGTTCTCACTACTCCGATCTTACTCCTCGTTTATTAATATGGCTAACATAGATTTGCCGTGTACAATAGCAAAAACCAATCACTATAGACTATAATTAAAGTGCTAACAAGTGTCTCTATGACATTCCAGTAAAAATCAATTACCATAGAAATGATTCGATCGCAGAGCAGAAGCGGGCTTCTGTTAATCGAGTCTGTTGTTAACTCCGCTTCCACTCGAATGGTGTCCCGAGTGGGTCCTGAGTACGACCGGTACTCTTGACTCAAATCCCTGCTCTTAAGAGGACAGTCTACCTACTCTTTTCTCCATACAAACTTTACAAACGTAGTCGACGGTTCCTCCCTAGATAAAGATATTAGACAAAATATTTTTATGCCATAAGTCCTATAACAAGGAATGACCATGCCCCTACGTTTTGATTTTTTTAATTTTCTAAGTTTTCTGAATTTTATTTCTATTACTAGCTGACCCGGCAAACGTTGTTTTGTCTTATTAATTATAGATAGTAGCCGATTCTCAGACCTACTGAATACAAATATAAAATTTGGTAAAAATCGGTCGCGCCGTTTCGGAGGAGTACGGTAACTAACATTGTGACATGGAAATTTTATATATTAGAAGATAGAAACAGTGTTACTTTGTAATCCTGTGGAGAATTCATCATTAAGTACTCATCTGGGAACATATCAATTCTAAAAAAAATCAGCCAAACGTTCATCACCAACTAAACTAAGTTATCTTAGCTTAGCTCCTGATAATCCATCCAGTTTAACATACATAATGCGACATGTGTCTTCTACACATGCCAGCTGGCAATGAAAAAAAAAATGAAAATTTATTTATTAACTAAAAACTTAATCAACGCAAAGTAGGGATTAACTACAGCCCCCACACTAGACTAAGTCTGTGTCGTGAGGTGCTCAATATCGATATACAGGACATTATTACAGCTAGGCAATCAGCAATCAGTTTTGAATTATACTCAAAACTTAAAAGTTAAGCCGAATTCTGAAAAATTAAGAATCATCGTCTTTTTTCAGTTTTGATCGCCTTTTTATCGTCTTATGTTTTCGTAACAATCGCTTTTGCTTTCGTTATGATCGTCTTTTGTTTTTGTATCGATCGTCTTTTGTTTTCGTAGCGATCGTCTTTTGTTTTCGTAACGATCGTATTTTATTTTAGTATTGATCGTCTTTTTCAAATTTGCAAATTTGCAGTGGTGACTGGGCCCTGGACCCAGTTTTGAAGGGGCCCATTCGCCACCTAACTCAATTAATTCAGTCAAGTTCGCTTTATCACTATTCACTACACTCACACACTATTGCTTATCATAAAATAAACACATAAATAGGTAAAATCTCCATCAATCTAAGCAGAAACTAACTCAAACTTTACCTGTTTGTACTCACAACATTATTCAAACCTCGCCTAATGAAAATTTATAAGGTAAACTATATTACTGTTTCGCCCGTGTTTTACCTGACAAATTATATTTTGAAACAAGTCCGTTTTGCTTCGGCGAAAGGATTCCGAGTTTGTTATTTGGGTTCAGGTGTTAAGCTTTGTTTTCAATTATTCAGTCGGTTGTAAATTTATACCTACAGCTATCTGGAGGTAATTGTTACTTTTGACAGCAAATCTGATAGACTAAGTAGGTAGGTACTCTAGTAAAAATGTAGTCGTATTTTGCAATGTGGTATTTATAATAAGCTTTTTAGGGCCGTCGGACGGCGCGGCGTGTCGATGCTTCGTTCGCCTCGGCAGGAGAATTGCACCTATATTATTATTACTAGCTGTGCCCGCGACTTCGTCAGCGTTTTTCGAACATCTACTCATCGCTGTGCAAAGGTCTACACTTAAACGAACGACCAGGAAAGTACTGAGCAGAAGAGAATCATGGCTGAGTTTGTTTAAGTGTGATTTTTGTATATCGATATGTAACTTGTTCTATAAACTAAATCTATAAAAGTTGAAACGCGACTTCGAAAAAAAGGATAAAATAATAATAATAAGCTTGCCTACATATGTACATAACAAAGCAACCGACTTATTTGTTATGTAATCTGAAGTCGGGCATCTTAACTAAATGCAATATTTTTTTTTACGTGGGTGATGCCCCTTATGTACCGTCAGGCCACTCTCGGGGCAAATGACCCGGTTTGTTGGGCTGCCTGGGTACTACAGTTTGTCAACTAAACCCCAACGGCGTCCCTCGCTCCACAAGTGTCGAGGCCAGTGGGAATTCCTCATGGACTACATCCGTCAACCCCGACAACGGCGGCCTTTCCAAGCCCGTCCCCCCGGCATGGTCACACTACCGTCTCGTGGCCCCCAAAACCGGTGATAAACTCCCCCGAGTTCACCGCCACCACCAGAGGCTGAGGTGATTTTTCACAGTGGTTGTCATCCATGCGGCCCTTTTCTTGCGGAAAGGACCCCCGAGCCCGCTGACGCGGGTTTACGGGACATCTGGAGGGTAAAACGTAACGTCGTGCCCGGGACTCGAGACTCTAACGCGGTACCCTCGACTCGGAATCCACACTCTGCCGCAGCTGCCATCGTGCCTCGTAAACTAAATGCAATCTGCATCTACCCAGTAAAACTGCCCGATTTCAGCTATATTTTTTTCCCCTTTTTCGTGCATTTTCGACTGCCACTAAAAAATATCAAAATTGTAACAGTAACTTTAATCATTGAGGAGTTTTCTGATGAGAAGGTAGTTTCAGGTGGTCCATCAATTCGTACCGAGTTCTTTATAAGCTGATTCTATTGATGGAAGTCCAAAAATTAGTAATTTACTGCATTGTGGGATGCTATTCTGCTCATCATTCCAAAGGTTCTCATCAGATCTTCACCAACAATTTGAGGGACCAATTCGAGACTCTCACTTTCCAAATCTAAAAAGAATATTTATATGCTGGTGTCCGGCGTGAACATATCCCCATACAAACAATAGGTATGTGGGTAGAATTGAGAAGCTCCTCTTTTTTTAAAGTTGGTTAAAACAACCATTATAAATTTCCGTATGTCCGAAGGATCCGAATATATGGAGAGACATAGGTAAACGGTATTTTGGGAATTACCGGATATCCGGCTTTTTTAATTACGTGCCGGATATCCGGCTTTTTAATTACCTACCGGATATCCGGTTAATCATGTGTTGATTCCACATAACACACTTCTTCAATACAACATTCAAACTAATTAGGTAAAAGTAGAAATAACGCTTTATCCGGATAACCGGACTAAATAGCCGGATAAAAAGTAGCCTATATGTTAATCGGGGTATAAAGCTATCTGCATACCAAATTTGGTTAAAATCGGATAAGCCGTTTCTGAGATTAGCGGGCACAAAGGCACACACAAACAGACAAACAGACAAACAGACAAACAGACAACCAGAAAAATAGAAAAATAGGTTCTACTACGTTAATAGATACCCCTACAATTTATCTTTTTTTTATATCTTCCAAAAACAGACACCGTTAAGTTACGATTTTATTATATGTATAGATAATTAGAAAATGAAAAATACAAAACGTAGGGACATAATCGTGGCAGATATAGGTTTTATGGCATAAACATATCTGCCCTTAAGAGGAGTATATACGCCAACGACCTTGAAACTGAAAATCCCTGTCGGCTGTCGGGCTCATCGAAAATTGTTGATTATTTCATGACGGAATGTCGTAGAACTTTTTTTGTGCACAGATTGTAGGTGACATTGTTTCCTACATTTTGGTGTAGTTTTAAGACAAGAACCTTCTATTGGTGCAAAGCCTATCCAAATTTTAGACAGAAAATGTCTGATTTAGCTAAAATGTCGATAGGCTTCAATACGTTTCGACCTCTGTGGCGCGTCGTGCGAGAGCGCGACTGCAATGCAGGAGGTTGCGGGTTCGATTCCCGCCGGGTGCAAGTTTTATGCTTAAAAATAAATATTTGTGTCTGGTCTGGGTGTCCTTCTATGTATAATATGTATGTATTTACAAAAGAAAAATAAATATAAGTATTATATCCGTTGTCTAGTCACCGTAACACAAGCTTAGTCGCTTACCACGGGGCTAGATGGCGCTGTGTGTTGTTCACAGAATTTATTTATTTATTTATATTTGTATGGAAACTGCACTAAAATATCGGAAACAATGTCGCCTACAATCTGTACACAAAAAAAAGTTCTACGACATTCCGTCATGAAATAATCAACAATTTTCGATGAGCCCGACAGGGATTTTCAGTTTTTCAGAATAGGGCCCTTAAGAACACTGATGAATATTCAATATTTGAGTGCCGTGTCAGTGAATTTGCTTCCTGTTAATATCCTACGTTTAATACATGGAACTTATGTCAGGAAGCGGATGGATGCCAATAACTTGAACAGTGTTGATACTGATTGGGGACATCGATAGTCAATATCTAACTACAGATGTTATACCGATCTCTTCTTGTAAGTGTTGTTAAAGGTAACTATGGTATCTGGAATAAACTAGCGAACCTGGAGTTATTTCCGCGCGGTGGCGGGTAAACTGCTCGGTAACAAGGAGGTAAGTGTCGAGCAGGCGGCTGGCCGTAAAAACATTTCCAAACGTATTAGCAGTAGGTATGGTGAATAATGACTTATCAGCATGTACTTACCTTAATTTGGTAATAACTTACTCATTACTACCAATTTATTTTGGGACTGTGCCGACCCCAAATAACTTGGGGATTTAACGGACTCTGAGCTTACGAGAGGGATGCAACCGGGAACATCGCTCAGATGAGAGAATTGCTCAACCGATATTATAATAAATAATAATAATATAACAAGAGATAAACCTTTTATAGGGTCTGAGACCCTATAAAAGGTTTATTTTGTCTAATTGAGTTGAGGGAATAAATTTTCTAAATGTTTACGCGTAAGTCCCGATCTTGAGGGATTATCGGTATCAAAAGTAAGTCTTCTCAAAGGTCCCATCTAGCTCTAGGTATACCAAAATTCATCAAAATCGGTTTAGCGGTTTAGACGTGAAAGTGTAACAGAAAGATAGACAGAGTTACTTTCGCATTTATAATACCAGCAGTGTCACCCGCGTAATTTCCGATCTCCTATCTCGGTATCGATAGTCCTATCTTTCTCTATATACTAAAATTCATCAAAAACGGTTTAGCGGTTTAGACGTGAAAGCGGCGCGTACCTAACAGAACGACGGACAGAGTTACTTTCGCATTTATAATATTAGTAAGATATGCCATCATTTGACCTCTATCGCACTTGATGAAGAGAATTGATAGCATAACCACGCTAGCCTAGAAGGTACCTCTTCACTCGTGATTTGAAGACGCCGAAATTGAATTAAAAAAAAAGTGGCTTAGACATACGGACGGACCGACAGACAGGCAGATATGACGAATCCATAAGGGTTCCTTTTTTGCCATTTGGCTACGGAACCCCAAATCCTAAAAACAAACCCCGAAAATTGGTAGTATCTAGTTTCCAGCCCTGAGTGTAAGTTCACACCAGCGAGCATAGCTACAATGGAACCACGCAATTAGAACCCTCCAAAGCTTGCAAAGGCTTTCACGGACCGTAGAGTTTTAAACGTAAGCCACACGTTACGATTTGCTCGAACACCTGAACCTCTTCTAATATTTTACTCAACGTTAATATAAACGTTAAACTCGTGTATGCGATAAATGTGACTGAGATAAAATACAAAGTATATGTAGGTACAAAATACATTTACGTACGACGCACGTATTAGAAATTAGCATAGGTAGATTAAGGATTCACATATAAGTTTACCCTCATACTTATAAACGATGACTAAGTTTATGTAACGTTTGTCTTTTACTTCTTCTTCTTCTTTTCGTGTAGTGATGTGGCTCACCTAGTGTTAGAGTTTTCAGATCGCCCTAAGGCCTCTAACTTGACCTAACGACTACTGCTATCCGAGACAACAACCGGGACCAACTGCTTAACGTGCCTTTCGAAGCACGGAGGAGATCGAGAAAATGATTTTATGCCACACAAATTATCGGTCACCCACCCAAGTAATGACCGCGCCAAGCGTTGCTTAACCCGCACGACCGTTCAAGATCGGCAAGTACAGCTAGGCCAATGAGCTCCTCTGTCTTTTACTGTGACATGAAGTTTCAAAGTTAACAGACAGAGACAAACGTTAAATAAACTTAGTCATCGTTTATAAGTAAGGGGGTTAGTCTATGATATTAGATAGGTAAATTGACCTCACTATATGTGTCTTCTTGACCAACTACTTATAGTAATATCTAACTATTAAACAATAAAAAAACTATATCAAAATCTTTTTATCCGTTTCGAAGCTACTATACCATAGCCATAGACAGATACATTAACACACAGATATACACAGACACCTCAAACTTAAACACCTCTCTTTTCCCTCGGGGGTTAAAAAGTGATAGAAGATGATGAGATATAAAACACCCTTTGTTTAAAGCATCATTACAATTTTGAAGGAAATTGAAAGCAAGTTATCGGTCTGACTTCATTATTTTAGATAACAGGCAGGAAACGATCGAAGTTGAACGGGCCAGTAAATTTAAAATCATTTAACTTCGCAGACCGTAAAGTTAGACACCTGTGCATTTCTTAATAACTTCAGTTACTTGCCTTCGACGTCGTTTATATTGATTCAATTTCCTAAGTTGTTTCGCTTTCAACTTTTACGATTAATTATATCCTACGAAAAAAAGGTATGTAAATAAAAACAGCCGACTGCAAAAAGTAGGCTACTAAAAACCACGAAACAAGCTCAGCTAGACAATTGCAGTCGGGTTTTTTTTAAATTATAATAGCTTTTTTTATTTTCAGCTTTTTAGTGAATAGAAATATACATAATGTCTAATATCAGCTTTTCAAAGCCTTAAATTTGATACCCTACTTGATATGGTTCGAAGAAAAATATTTTTTGGACCCACTTATCCCGTTTATCGATCGTCTTTTGTTTTAGTTTCGATTCATAATTTTTCACTTGTGTTACCACAAAAAACCTATTTTTTAGTGGTCGACTGGGTCCACGTTTGATTAGAATGTGGGCCCAGCCGACCACTAACAAATTTAGAAGGGGCGAATAGGCCCCGGTCTCTGTTTCGAAGGGGACCATTTGCCCCCTAACCAGTTTAAGTTAACCGCCATATTGATTCATATTGCTAAAAACACTCGCGTTGTCATTTCGAATCTAATGATGACACATGATAAGCCTAAATTCATTGCACCGCTTGGGCTACAGGCACTGTCAAACGAAAATTGGATACATACCCACCCACCCACATACATACTTAAAAAACATAACCCTCCTTCGGCAGTCGGGTAGAAATACTCATACATTTGACAATTTTGCTCCCTGGAGTTGGGAGAATAGCACCCGCCCCCGATTTCATAGTTAAGTTGGACTTAACGTCACCGCAATGAGTTGGGTCTCCGGTCGCGGGTTGAAATGCCTCATAAACGAATTTATCGGTCAAGTAAACTCTAGACAACGAAGAATTCTATACCGATACAAAAGACAAGTAGAACAATGATATGATAAACTTAGGTAAGTTACTTCAATGACTGTGTACAACAAAAGATGACCGAGTAGGTATAGCGTGAAAACCTTGGAAAACTTAGTGAAATGTCAAAGATAGCGTCTTTGTTTCCGTCATTTTCACTTTAATTTTTAAATTGGTGTTTACAGTGTGTGTCGTGGATGTATGTATTATGTATGATAATAAGTAATGTGTGAATAGAAGAATCCTGAAATTAACCTCATTTTTCCATTCCTTTATTTAGCATTTCAGTCTTGTCTATCCGACCCAGACCTGATACCCGTGGCTACCTGTGATCTACAGGTTCTGTAAAAACGTCGAAACGTAGGGCGTTCATAAAATGCTTAATATAATTAAAGCAACGCGATTGAAATCGGAAAAATGAGTTTAATTTCAATCCAACATTGAGAAGAAAATGTAAAAGAATCCTATTCACGTTTGAAGTCTGAAAATTTCAAAAACCATGGTTGTAGGCTGTAGCACAGCCTACCTACATACAGTCATCCGACGAAGACGTCTAGACAGGTCAATCGTGTGGGGTGTGCGGGGTGTGAAGAGAGAAGGTCAGTACGTACTGCCATACATTTAGCCGGTGGCCGGAACTAGTTTTTTCCTATACTTGAGGTTGTATTGTAGTATAAGTTGTACTTTAAAACTTACCAGTGCTAGTGAGTTGTTGTTCTGTTGCAGCCACCGCAGGATGGCGCTGGCGGTGGTGAAGTCTGGTCGTGGTGGCGGCGGAATGGCATGCTGCAAGGAGGAGGCCAGCTGCTGGGCCAGCTCGAGGGCCCGAGCTCGCGCCGCCCGGCCCGGCCCTGTGACCGTACCCGTTCCGCCCGCTTCTATGCACAGAAGTATGGAAATAGTTATTTATTATAGCAGATTCTCACAGTTTCACCCGTCTCGATCTCATGGAAATATCGGGATCAAAGTAGCCTTTGTTACTCCTGGATAATGTAGCTTTCTATTAGTGAAAAAAAAATTTGGAATCGGTTCTTTGGTTTCAGAGATTACCCGGTAGATACATACATACATGTTACCAACGTTACGTCTTTATAATAATACTTTATAATGAAGTAGTATTAGCATTAGTTTAGATTTAATCGTACAACTACACTGTTCCCCTTCTACATTCCGTCGGGAGAATCTGGTTAATGGGCTTTGGTTCAGTACAACACAGCACAGTCAGTTTAGTTTCGTTATAAGGATTATACTCGTAGTATAAAGACGTTTAAGTTGAGTGCGCTAAAGCTCATTGGAGCGCGAGCGTACTCATTCTCACTCACTCATTGGTCACAGTTGCTATCTCTGATAGCAGTCGTTAGATCAAGCTATGGGCTTTAGGGAGACTGTATAGCGCCAGGTAAGCCACACCACCACACAAAAAGAAGATGAACATATTTGTTACGCAGTCTGCCTGTAGGTAACTGCGAAACTTGAAAGTCTTCTAAACAGGACTTTAGAAAATATAACAAGCGATTACAACCGTAATAGTATTTTTTTTTATATTATGTTCTTAAATTGCAAAATCAACAAAATATTATAGTTTGTTGCTGAAAATACAGGTAAGTCATCGTAATCGCGTAACCTCTACCGAGAGCGAGGTATTAGTGAGGGCGAGTAAGAAGTGAGTAGCCTCCTACTCACTTCTTACCTACTAATTATTTAGTAACAGTGGTACTAAAATGACATGCAAGCATTGATTGCATAACATTTTAATAGCACAATGTGCTACAATTTTTCTTGACAGTACAAGTAGTAAAATAAGAGTATTTATTACCATTTAGAAAACAATGCAAAATTCTAGGCACACTCATAATACACATACAATGTACACAAATCTTGTACTCATTCGACCTAAATATCTATGAAACACTGATTTGTTTTGTAATTATTATAATTAGCAAACTGTTTACACACAGAGTTGAGGTAGTCGACTGAATGAAACCATCGAAGCACGCATACATGTCCAATGATACGAAACTCGGTATCAATTTCAGGTGTTAATTTACGGAAGCAACAGCTGCCATGAGATCTTATGAAATGCTTCGCTGACCATTGTTTTTATACAGGCTCGAGTCTGTACAAAATCTTAATTTCATCATTAATTCATTAACCACGAGGTATTCGAAGTAATATCAATGTTCAGTGTATTTCATACATCTCGACACAAATCTCTTCGAAATTACTCCACTAGCGCAAATTGTGCGGGGACCGAGTGAATTGCATCCGCCTAGGAACAATGACTCTTTTGCTTCGAGGATAAAGAGAGTAAAAAACCTTCCATCATTTTAGCCTTCGTTATAAAACTACGTTGCGAAAAATATCTACTTGCTTACTCTTAGTATTGTGGTTCGTATTTACTGAAGAGTTTAGAGTATGTACCTACTAGGCAAGTAACTGATTATGGTTCACTTACCTTGCCGCTGTGGTATTTGAGAATCAGTAACATCGACATCTCCGAACAAGCGATTAGTGCACACATCCAGTAACCACCACCTCGTAACGTGTTCCGGCAGATGCCAACACCCAGGCATATTGAATTTAATCACATCATAGTACTCAGAGAAAGATCGCCTTACACAAATTACTTTCCGCAAAGAATACAATAGAAATATTATGGCGAAAATAACACAGCAGTTTTATTGTAAGAAAAAAAAACAAATTCGCCACCAAAAGAGCGTTCGAAAAGACCACCAAGCAACGTTCAAATTAATCTTTTGTCCGAGTACAATGTAGGTACGGGACTGCAGAGGATATAGGATAATCTGTATCCACGTCATGCATGGTCAGATCAAAATGGATAGGTATACTTACTAACTACGGTGTTGAGGTATGTATGCAATGTATACATGTGATATGTGATTTTTTTTAATGACCATTATTAATGTGTTTTATTATATTTATTATAGACTTTCTTTTTTATTATTGTGAATGTATTATATTATTTATTGAATGAATTACCTTGTGATTTGATGATATTATAATATTTTGTATGACTTGTAATGAAATGATTACCAATAAATAATATGAATATGAATATGTAGGCAAGTATTCATATCCTTTAATCAATGTTTAGCTCAAAACTTAGCATAAACTTTATATTGTAGGTAATATCAAATGTCTTGGTTAAACGAATTAAGGGGAAAGTCTATCTACTCTGTTTTCCATACAAAACTTTACAAACGTAGTCGACTGTTTTCTCCCTGGATAAAGACATTAGAGGAAATATGTTTGTCATAAAATCGACATCCGCCATGTTTTTTTTTCTATTCTTATTAGAAAAAAACAAAACGTAGGGGCATGGTCATGGGAAATACAGGTTATATAGCATAAACATTTTGCTCTAATGTCTTTATCCAGGGAGGAAAAAGTCGTCTACGTTTGTCTGAAGAAAGAGTAGGTAGACTTTTCTCTTAAAGTCTCCTTTATAACTTTATTAAGATTTTATGAAGACATCAAATTTTAAGGGTCTCGAGATGAATTGATTGGGTAATAGAATTACAGCTTATTTAAGAGGAAAATTGGCGAGTTGGTGACTTTCTACGTATTTACTACCTTTTGGTAAAAGCTTACGCGTAAGTATTACAACAACATTACAACAAAGTAGGTCATTTAATGGTTTTAGGGCCTATATAAAGGTTAGTCGGACTCGCGCACGAAGGGTTCTGTACCATAATCATAATTGGGTATAGCACCCTAAAATAAACACTGGACCCAGCGAAATCCGTGTACGCAACGACAACACACGTTTGTTTATTTGCACGGCAAAAATAAATCGCACTTACTTTGTGGTAAACCGCGGAAAATCACGTTTGTTGTATGGGAGCCCCCCTTAGATATTCGTTTTATTTTGTTTTTAGTATTTGTTGTTACAGCTACAAAAATACATTATCTGTGAAAATTCCAACTGTCTAGCTATCACTGTTCATGAGATACAGCCTGGTTACAGACGGACAGACAGCGAAGTCTCAGTAATAGGGTCCCGTTTTTACCCTTTGTGTACGGTACCCTAAAAACGGAGGACCTGATTAGAAACCCGAGGCAAACCGAAGTACCTACCTGTTGAACAAAGCTTCTAGTTAATCGTGCACCGTGTACTTACACAGGTCTAGTGAACGCCGCAACGCAAGCGAAATAGTAATTACGAAACTTTCCCGTCCGGTCTTTTTTAACAGAAATAAATGAGCCTGTCGGTCGGTCGGTAAGCAACAATATTACCTTCTCATCAATACTTACATTAAGTAACTAGTTTAAACATTATTATTAGAAACACGGGTCTAGACTAGATCGCATTGTTGGGTCTTCTCGCGACCACGGCCGGTGTGATCCGTTTGCCGAAACGTCGAGGTAATTAATAACAATGATTTAATCTACAAAGCTATCTAGACCTGTGTTTCTAATAATAACGATGGCAGGAAATAGTGTAATTTTAAAAAGTGTACCTAGTTCAATGTTTGTAGATGGGTATTTTACATATTATTAATAAGATTTGTGTGGTAAACGACGACGCATCACACGTGACTGGCAGTTGTTATTATCCTGACTATTTCGGGGTAAAAAGTAGCAACCCGGAGTGGAAGGTCTGTTAATAGCCGTTTAAGAGGACAGTCTACCTACTCTTTTTTCCATACAAACTTACCAAACGTAGTCCACTCTTTTCTTTCTGGATAAAGATATTAGAAAAAATATGTTTATGCAATAAGTCCTATATCAGATATGACCATGCCCCTAAGTTTTGATTTTTTTTATTTTCCAATTTTTGTAAATTTTATTTCTATTCTAATTAGAAAATGAAAAAAAATAACAAAACGTAGGGACATGGATGACCATGAGGAAGATATGGGTTTTATGGCATAAACATATTTGCTCTAATGTCTTTATCCAGGGAGAAAACAGTTGACTACGTTTGTAAAGTTAATAGCCGTTTAAGTTTCCTACGGTGGATATGCACTTTTATTGCCAACTGTACTGATATGTAGGAAAGACAACAGAGTTTTCACAAATATTTACTAAAGGAAAATATCTAACAGGCGCTATGTATGCGTCACGCACCCAAAATGTAATCTCGACATCATTTGGTTCAGATTTAAATTGTCTTCTCGACATTTACTGGCATTTTTATTGCTTAGGATTGTTAAGTTCATTTACCCATACGCCAAACGGAAAATGTTTACAATCGAATCTAATATGAGAGACTAGCTGCGACCGCGGTTTCACCCATGTAAGTCCCGATCCTGCGAGAATATCTGTATCAAAAGTATATGTTCTCCAATATCCCATCTATCTCTTTTTTTTTTTTTTTTAACGAGGGGAATCACTTTAAGACCATCAGGCCGCTCCCGGGGGAGAGCGGCCCGGTGTGTGGGGGTCCCTCCGGCCTGAGATGGTAGGCGGCCGGAGGTTTACCCACTAAACCCCTCGGTGTCCAGCGCTCCGCCATTGCGGGAGCTCGTCGGAATTCCTTCCGGAGCCGTCGACGAGCTCCAGCGGCGGGTGGTCTCGACGGACCTCCTCACCAAAACCCCTTTGCGGGGAAAACCCTCACGTGTGGCGGCGCGGACACGCCGCCGCCATCTCGGGCTCGTTTATTGGCGACGGACTCCCCCGAGTCCGCCGCCAAGAGCCGGGTTAGGGCGGAAACAGATCGTTCCTGTTCCTCCGCCGTCGGGTGCGCGGTGCGCGGTTTGGGACGCGGTGGATCTCGCGAACCCTCCCCGCAGCCTCCTTCTGGCTCATTACGGCCTCCGCGTAATGTCTTACGGCCTGCCACGCCTCGTCGCTGTCGACCATGGAAGCGACCACGGCCGGCAGCGACAAGTCACGGCCGACGACAGACACCAGCTCTGTCCGCTGCTGGTCCCAGGCTGGGCACTCAGCCAGCGTGTGCGCCGCGGTGTCGCACGGACTAGGGCAATGATGGCACCTCTCGTCCGCCTCTTTGCCGATACGGCACAGGAACCTGCCGAAGCATCCGTGTGCCGTCAGCAGTTGCGAGAGGCGGAACGAGAGTGCGCCGTGCTGCCTGCTCACCCACCCCTCCAAAATTGGCCTCACAGCCTCCACCGTCCAGTGGCCGGCTGACGGCTGTTGCAGCCGGGTCCGCCACTCTACCAGCTGGGCCTGGCGAGACTCCTCTCGGCGCTCCTCCACCATCCTGAGCGACGGGCGGTCGCCTCGACTTCGCGCTTCCTCGCGCCACTCGTAGAGTGACGCGAGGGATTTCGCGTCGAGGTCCCAGGGCAGAGACCCAGCCAAGACCACGGCTGCCTCCCCCGACACGGTGCGGTATCCCCGCGTCACTCGGATGGCCATCAGTCTCTGCACGCGGCGGAGTGTGCCGATGACGCCATCCGAGGTATTCGCAGCCCACACCGGAGCGCCGTACAACGCCATGGAGCGCAGGACGCCGAGATACAGGCGCCCGCGCCGCGTCGCCACGCTCGGTGATATCCCATCTATCTCTATACCAAGATTCATCAAAATCGGTTAGCCAGTTTAGGCGTGAAAACGTAACTGACAGACAGAGAGAGTTAGTTTCGCATTTTTAGTTATTTTATAGTAATTTAGAAAGTACGATACCCTTTTAGGAAGAAGCTTAATATTAGCACAATTTGGAGAAATCAAAGTAAATTACAATACCTAGTTAAAATACCCAACCCTCATTTTATTTTAAGGTTATTCGAAAACGCTAAAACTTAACTTGTCGGTGTCGGTCGATTGGAAGAAGAGTAGGTACTTATCTAGTTATCTAGTCTGTGTTGGCTCGTACAGAATAACAAACTACAAGACGCATTTGTAGCTTTAAAGATCTCTGTTTGCTAATAAGCGAAGTTAGTAAGAAGTTATGCTGACAAGACGTGGTTAATTTTAGTTAAACAAATAACAGGTAGGTAGGTTAGGTAAAGCAAATTCAGTCATTATTTCGAACTTTAATAGGGATCTAACTACCGACCTAGTAGCTACTTTATCTCTAGCTATAAAATCCTATGTTCTGACTGACTACCTAATGGATGATGCTAATATAGAAAGTATAGAGTAGAGTGCTGAAGTTTGGGGAGTGTGATCTTTATTATGAAACTAGCTGACCCGACAGACGTTGTCCTGTCGTTTAGTATAAAAAAATAAAATTCATCAAAATCGGTTTAGCATTTTTTCTTTCATAAGAACCTTCTCCTGACAATAGCGCTCACAACAAAAAAAGAATTATCGAAATATGTCTAAAAGTTTAAGTGTGATGCCGTGACCGACCAAGGGAAATAGGGATTGATTTTTATATAATAGACTAGCTGACCCGACAGACGTTGTCCTGTCGTTTAGTATAAAAAAATAAAATTCATCAAAATCGGTTTAGCATTTTTTCTTTCATAAGAACCTTCTCCTGACGATAGCAAACACAACAAAAAAAGAATTATCAAAATATGTGTAAAAGTTTAAGTGTGATGCCGTGACGAAGGGAAATAGGGATTAATTTTTATATAATCTATATATATAAAAATGAAACCCGTTCCGTTGTCACGACATCACGCGTGAACGGCTGGACCGATTTCGATAATTCTTCTCAGCTAGTAGATTATAAAGATCACACTCTCCATAAAGATAAGAAAGGCATTTTCGAATTTCCCACGGGATCCACTAGTTTTATAATAAGAAGACAGCCTAGGCTAAAAATTGTATACTTGGAAGCATGTAATAATATTTACTAGGAGGATACGTGCACTGATAAGTCGCGGCGGAAGAGCGTCTCAAAAAACGTTAAAACGACCAGTAAAACAAGAATCCGTCTGTTTGTCTGACCCTAGAGAAATGGGGAAGAGGGAGAGGAGCGGTTAGAGGTCGCTTTATGCGATAAAGCCGTCCATTCATCATCATCATTTCAGCTGTAAGAAGTCCACTGCTGGACATAAGCCTCCCTCATAGATTTCCAGATGCTTCGGTTATAAGTGGCCTGCATCCATCGTGAACCCGCGGCCTTAACTAAGTCGTCCGTCCATCTCGTTGGTGGACGTCCAACGCTGCGCTTTCCGATCCGCGGTCTCCATTCGAGAACTTTTCGGCCCCAACGACCATCTGCTCTCCGTGCTATATGTCCTGCCCACTGCCACTTCAAAGAGCTAATCCGTTTGGCTATGTCGGTGACCCTCGTTCTTCTACGTATCTCCTCATTTCTGATTCGATCCCGTAGAGAAACCCCGAGCATAGCTCTCTCCATAGCTCTTTGAGCAACTCTAAGCTTATTCATAAGGCCTATAGTGAAGCACCACGTTTCGGATCCGTATGTCATCACTGGCAACACACACTGATTGAAGACTTTCGTCTTAAGGCACTGAGGTATTTTAGACGAAAAGACGTTGCGGAGCTTCCCGAACGCTGCCCATCCGAGCTGGATTCGACGATTGACCTCTTTCTCGAAGTTGAACCTACCTAACTGGACTGTCTGTCCTAGGTAACCGTCCATTATGCCACCTAAATTTAAGTTGCTTATGTTTTTCTTTTTATTGTATTTTTTTTTGGTGTAACAATAAAGGAATTAAGCTATCTATCTAACCTATTGAAACATCATTTACCGACACTATTGGATAGCTCTATTCTCTGGATGAGCAAACATAGTACAAATACCACGCAAACAGTTTGAAAACGTGAAAACAATAGCTGTACTGTACTGTAGGTATCGCCCGCATTCACAATGTTCGAAAGCTCAACAGCGATATTTCTACTAATTGAGTGAGACAACTTTATCTTTACAAAAGCCCTTAGCCCGTATTCACGTAAAGAGCTTTCCATTTAACGAGTTTTCTTTTACTCGTGCCAATTTAAAGCTGTCTGACGACATCAAGCAAGCACTTCTGGGAAGACCCAAGAAGTGCTGGCTTGACGTCGTAAGATCGGATCACAGAATAAATAATAGTACTACGTAATCGGATATGCGTGCAAATGGCCTCACTACGCGGGATGCCGAAGATCGTGCGAAGTGGAGACGTAAAAGTAGGAAAGCGGACCCCGGGCTCTCGAGAGGGATGCAACCGGGAACATCGTTCCAATGATGATGAAATTTAAAGTTGTCTGAAATCTAGTTCGATTGGTGATGATTTTGAATACCTATACCTACATGCGGCCAAATAACTTAGAAACTATGTACAGTACAACCCAATAGATAACTATCGAATTTTCCGTGTAAACGAGTAGCCGGAACTCCTGGGCTCACGAAAGGGATGCAAGTAGGGTTGCCAGATGTCCGGCTTTAGCCGGACATGTCCGGCTTTTTACAGTCGTGTCCGGCCATATATATACAAGTCCGGCCTGTCCGGCTTTTGTTAGGCTTTTAGTCAACCCCGTCAGAATCACGCGGACAACGCAATTCGTACAAAATGAGGCAAATTCACACGCGCTTTCAAAAAAATCATACTTAATAAATGATTTTTTGAAAGCTTATATTTTTTTATTCATTTCATTACGCATTAAAGGTTAAGGTTAAAAAAGGTACGTACACTTTTGTAATTCATAAAAGTACCTTTTTTAGCAAATAGGCCGCGTCGTGGCACGCATTGTGTGCGGCCTATTTGCCACAAACAGATGAAAAACCCAATGTGTCAGGCTTTTGGGGCAAAATGTCCGGCTAAATATGAATCTGTGTCCGGCTTTTTGAATTTTGGGCCTGGCAACCCTAGATTCAAGGGATCTAGATAAAAAACGGGTCGGATACAGGTCGAATTGAGAACGAACGTCCTCCTCTCTTTAAAGTCGGTTAATAAACGAAAAGCAGGAACTACTTGTTCGTTTCCTCGAAGGCGTCTACGGATAATTCAAGTAGCCTACATACCTACATAGTATATACACATTTTAATAGGGTGTAACTCGTAAAACTACCAGCGAGCCAACTTTCTGCATCGTAATTACAGCATAACTCTGCCGAACATAACTCCTGCAGATGCATGATTTATAAATGTGAAATTTTTATTACTCTCTGACTGACTATAGTAGGTAGCTTAGTAACTTTAGTTTAAGTTTTCTAGCTAGAATAATGTAGGTTCATATTGGAAGTGATAGTCATAATAGTGGTAAAGCATTTTCTGTGCTTTTTTTAGGGTTCCGTATTACTTAGACTTCGCTGTTTAAATTACACTTAACAAGTGAAGGAATAGATACCTATAATTTGTTCTTTAATTTCAGACTACGATATGACGTTTTGTTTCTTTGTATTTGACATTTCATCTTAAGCAAGATGTGTCAAATCAAAATCATAGTCTGCAATAGAAAAACAAAGTAATACCTACTCTAGGTAGGAAGGTAATCGTAAATACCGATAAAATGCGTGAACCTTCCAATACAAAAGGATCCTTCGAAAGAACTCTCAAACTGTCCCTCCCCGCCCGTTAAACGAGTTGCTATATACCTTTTTATTTCGGCAGTTTAAAGAGGATCCTAAAACATTGATTGCGCTAAAGTAGGTAGCTAAATAAAATACTGCGACAAATCGAAAGAGAAAGGTAATTTGCGTGATTAAGGAAACCTGAAGAGGGACAAAGGAAAAATGGGACTAATTGCCTATCAAGAAATAAGTACTTGTACTATACTTATACATACTTTTTAGGTAAAGTACCAAGTAGCTGCAGGAAATCTAAATAGGTAGGCCGGCAACTTAATTGGTAGAGCAATTTCGAATGTGGGTAAAAGCAGGTGATTAGCGAAAATAAAAGTACAATTAATATTTTCCAAATGCACAAACTTAGAAATACATATTCAATAAAGAAAACAAGCTAAATAATTCTAATAAATATCAATCGTAAATGACTTCTGTAATATTTTCAAGGGATGTATTGTGAATAGTACGACAAAATTCGCTCGTTCGGTTCACCGTTCGCAACACTATCGAATGCGATACGCGTCTACAAGCGGCATAATTGTCCCGTTGGTTCGCAAGTATCCGCGAGACCCGGCAGAGAGGAGCGCGCGCGGCCGACTGGCGCCGCGCCACCCCTGTTCAACAGTTTGCACCCTCTCCGCGAAACCTCACCCCCATTTGCTCACATCTACCCGAGAAGACGACGACGGCTTTTGTGCGCAAATCTCTAACTTTATGACTCATGTAAATGTTATGTCACAGAAGCATGGTGATGTTTATGAATTAACTAGGTACCTATTTGTTTCTTACGGTAGCTGAACTACCTACTATGTTTTTGTTCTATCAGACTAGGTATATTTAATTACTAGCTGTGTTTTCCTTGCATAAATCTCGATCCCACGGGTATTTCCAAAACCTGCTTTTTAGTGAATTTCACTTCACAAAGAGCATGCATTAAAAATTTCATGTCTCTAAGACGCTTTAGGCTGTGTGCTGATACATTTATCAGTCATTCTGTCAGGACTTTGAATATTAAATGTGTGTTGTCTTATTTTATATTTTTTATTGAGACATGCTTCCTGGTTTATTTCCTATTTATTTATTCTATTTATGTATACATATTAAGATTCTATGGGAAAGTATCATGAAGAATATTGAATTATTTATTGATAGGTACATTAATCTATACATGTACCAACATTTTTTTATGTATAAAAATGTTCATAAATGCAATTAAAATTTAATATCACATACACCCCAGGAAGAAGTAAATTAATTAAATTATAGAAATGAATCAATATTATTTAACAAAATTGATATATCAATGTGCAGTTGAAACCGCTGGTCTCGGAGATATGAAATTTGGAGGGTGAGTTCTACGTGAAGGCTGTGCTTCAAGCTATCCAGGTGGGCACGTAGGTAGATATCCATCAAAAAAGGTTTTAGGAAAGTTCTTTAGGACCAGCTGAATGTAGTTTGATTTATGCGGGTAGAACCTAGTTTATTAATCTGATCTGTTCAAGTTTTTTGTTATAATTAATTTATTTAGATCATGCGCTTAGTGCTTATGCTACGAATTACTTGAAATAAGCTTGCTCAACATATAATGCTGTACTTTTGTCTTTTTAGTGAGGTTAGAATAAAATTAGGTAGGCAAATACTTACTTGTCATTTATCCTCGTTAATTGTACTATTACGCTAGTGAGATTTTAGTTGGTTTTTATGCCTTTAACTTTGTTTTATAAACAAAATAGACTGACACATAATTTATGAACTAACAACCACTGGAAGACAACTAGAACTAAAGTGTTAGATCACTCACCTTGTAAGATTATCTACAGATAAGAGTATGATTTGGAATGTTTGAAATTGAGTTTCGTAATCATACTAACGCAATATGATCAATGAAAATTCATATCAACATCATTCATTCTGCTTAGATTAAACAGTCATAAGCATATTCGTTCAAATTACCATAATAAAATGAGAAACACAAGACCTAAATAGGCAACAGACCGTAAATTTAGAATATGCCCAAATTTACTTATTTTTTCAAGTAATTTTATCGTAATTCGATTGATAAATAGATAAAGATATTACCGGCTATAATTCCATCCATTTGAAGTAACGCAGCTTCTAATAATTTCGCAGGATCGGACTCCGAAAGGGCAGGATTGTTGTCGCCATCAACTTCTGTAGTTTTACCCATTACAACACCACGTACTTTGCTTTAAATCACTATTTGTTATTTAAGAATTTAAATTATCGTGTACTTATCACGTCGTTATAAATTAAATGTCCCGAAAACTTTAAAAAATACTTCGAAACTCGTAAAAAGTTAACTTTTCAGATGCTTTTGTCAACAAACCAAACTCGGCTTGACAAATCCGTCATGTCATGAACGTCATAAATGATGAAATGAATGACTTTGACATACCAACGTGCATTCAATGGATTAGAAGGAAGTTTTTACCCTACTATAGTTTTATCTAGTAGCCCTAATGTTCACTCACTGACTCACTGCCTACCCTTTTTTAACCGACCGAAAAGGACCCGGCAAACGTTGTTTTGCCTTTTAAATTGTAGTTAATAGCCTATTCTCAGACAGACCTACTGAATACGCATATAAAATTTGGTAAAAATCGGTCGCGCCGTTTCGGAGGCGTACGGTAACTAACATTGTGACATGGAAATTTTATTAGAAGAAGAAAGAAGAAGAAGATAGATAAAGCGTTTTGTAACGGGCCAATTACAACGGAAAACCTACTTGAATCGAAATACCCTTTCTCTACGTTTTGTTACTCACTAGGTTCATAAGTAAAAGAATTTGATAGATTGAGTTAGTTTGATGTAAATCCGCCTTATTTAAATACAACTAAATGTAATGTCTATACCTATACACTAGACGGCCTATCGCCGATCTCTTTCAGGCAACCAATGCATGAATAAGATTTTATAAAAGGCGATGGTTATGGAGCTTATTTAAAACGACTACTACCTACTTACTTTTTAACGATCTGCATCTTCTTTGACGACCTCTGTGTCGCGTCGTCGTGCGAATGCACTGACATGAGCCCATGAAACGGGGCCAAGTCACCTAATCTACGAGTTTGTGAACTCTCTAGTTGAAAACGCTCTGTCTAGGAATTCTCTTACTGTGAGACCGTTTCATGGGCTCCACCTTTCGCGCACATTATGTATTGGAACTATGGGAGATGTTTTGGAACAAAATTCGTAATAAAAAAAAAAAAGTGTATTTTTTCCTTTGAATTTTCACTCCATTTTCCCCCTAAGCCTTATTTTTGACAAGTTGGTAGATTTTTATGCTACATGGAATACACCGTTGTATTATGGGATGTCAAGAGCAGTTTTTAAGAGTATTTGACCTCCTCGATCACTATTAGTTTTGTTTTTAGAATGATGTTTAGTTGAAAATGTTGTCCGAAAACAACATTTTTTTATTTTCCTAACTTTGAGAGCCCATAACTAATTATTTTCTCATTATTTTGGATTAACCATGCCTTCGATAGATCAAGGATACATCTGGGACCAAAATCGAATAAAAAGTTTAAGCGAAAACATGTTCAGATTAAAGTTGTAAGGGTAAAGAGGTAAAATTTGGGAAAAAAATAAAAAATCTCAAAAATTATCACAAAAAAAAATGTGAAGAGTTAGGGTCTTTTCATTCAAATTGTTTTTTACAAATAGGTCCAGCTACACGCCCACCAGGTTTGTCTAACCCTCCACCAAACACCCTGTATAGTGCGAATGCGTCTGCGATGAAGAAGGTTGCGGGATCGATAGGTGTAAATATTTATGCTTAAAAATAAATAGGTATTTGTTTCTGGGTGTCTCTCTGTCTAAAATGTATGTATTTACAAAAGAAAAATAAATTTAAGTATTATATCCGCGGTCTAGTCACCATAACACAAGCTATACCACGGGGCTAGATGGCGTTGTGTGATGTTCACAGAATTTATTTGTACTTACTAGTTATCTATACTAATAGTTTAAAGAGGAAAGATTTGTATTATTGTGTGTGTGTGCGTCAGGTAAAACGTATTTCTTTAGGGCGCTCGCCCACGGCGACTTTTTGAAGCTATGCAGTCGCGCGTTTAGCATACGCGCGACTGCATCACTACTAACGCATTTGCAACGCGCTACAGTAGCGATGCTAACGCACTATCAACGCGCTACTGCATCGCGACTGAATCGATGCAAAAGCGCATCGGGGAGAGAAAAAGGAAAAGGGGGGGGGACTGAATTGTGCTTGCATCGCGACTGAATCTGAGCGCCCCGTGGGCGAGGGCACACAGCTAGCGACCGCTTCACGACTGTATCGATGCAGACGCGCGTCAGTATAGCTGCTGTATGAGCTGTATCGCTACAAAAAGTCGCCGTGGGCGAGCGGCCTTAGGTCGCAGGATCGTTTGTTTTATCAGGGCAGTCTATGTCCCTGTAATAAGCGTTCATGGTTAGCTACAGGTAAGTAAAATATGAAAATAATACAAATTTAATTGCGTGTCATAGTTTATTATTTCATTAGACCCTTTACCAAATTATTATAAGTAAATAAATAGAACTACATAATCGGTAATAAGTACCTATCATTTATTCTCAATCATCGCAACGACAATCTAAGAACAAATCTATTTTAAAATAGGTTTAACTGTAAATAAAAAAAAAATGACAAAAAACGAGCAACGGAAACAGACATACAAATCACATAGTTAGTTCTAAGTAGGTACATTTTGATCAGAAAAATAAAAATGGCTAAGGCTAGGTAGGTATAGAAGAAGAGATGGTATAAAAAGAATATGTACTAGACTAGGTAAATTAAATTACAACAAAATATGTGCAGTTTTGAAAACCAACTTTTTAGAGTGTTTAAAACGAAGAACAAGAATGACGTGCGTCACAAGCGTCATCTACTGCGTGCGTCTACAAGAGGCGAACGAAGCAGACCGTAAATTGGCCAATCACACTGTTTACACTGTTATAGAGTGGAGATTTGGAGCACAAAAGGCACTTGTCGCCCCAGAAATCAGAAACGCCTCTATGGCTACCTTATATCTTAGTTTTCTGATCATTACATTATATATTTTAAAAGTTGTGTAAATGATTCATAGATGATATAAAATGATATGGTATATTATTATAATACGCACACATCGCTATAAAAACCATTTTCTTTAACAATTTGCTATTGAACTAAGGCACCATCAAAGTATTTTAACATCCTACCACTCGGTTACCAATATTTCCATGTAAAATAGTTAATATTTAAATTAGTATTTGTTATTATAATAAACAATATTATAACATGACATAGATTAACAGTAAAATATCAACGATTCTCTCAATATTAATTTAACTGATTGCTTTCAATCATTAATTTTCTATCTTACAACCACTTATACATATAATTTAAAAAATAAAGATATATATTTATATGGTAAGCTGTGTTTTGGTATTAAGGTGAGGATCGTTATTCTATCTTAATCGACCATTTAAGGGTAAACCGATATTTTTAACTACTTGAACATATTGACTCCATTTAGTGACACACTGTGATAAAACTCTAGCAATAAATTGTCTAAATAGGTTCTAAAAAGCGAACAAATTCGAAGGAATGTATGTTTAAATACTGTTGTAACGTTATTAACATTTTTTATTTCGTGTAGAAGAATACCAATACTTTCACGTTTATCCTTAAAACTACCACACACATAAAATATATTATTACAAACTGTAACGATATTCCGCTAAATTATTTACAAACTTCGCAAAACACGATATCTCTAGCTCGCCGTCTATGGTCCCTACTACTCGGAAAACCGATTGTATTTTCGGTTCCGTTTATTTCGAAAATAACCGTGAATTCCTGGTTCTTTCACAGCAAAAGAGTTACCGGAGTTTTACTTAAATACATTTTCTACATATCTTACTTTTTTTTTACATTTATCAATAAATGTCATTCTTGAGCCAGTAAAAAGTTAAATGTAAAACATCAATATTTTAATTTCTTTGTATGTAAATTAAGGCCCCCTGTTTCACTGTATTATAGAGTATCAATCATACAGATTTTTTATTGTTTCTACGTTATGGGCATCCAAATACGTATACTTTAATTAAATACTTTTTGCACTAGGCGATATTAATGTTTTGCGACCAATGTAAACAAAAACGTTCCCGAGAAAAAACATTGATCTATACACACATAAAGTTATTTAACACGCCTACATCATCTCTCATTTAAGATCAATATTTCAACTCAACCAATATAATTCTATACAACAGGGGCCTTCTGAGAAACCTCCCCATTTAATTGTTAATAAATATAACTTTCAATTTGTAATTGTTTTAAAACCCTTAAACACTCTAAATTACACCTAAAAATATATTATTATTCTATTAAATATTAAAGGCAATATCTATTAATAGATATGGACGGATTAAGTAAAGGCGCCCTTTGCGGGGTTACCAGTTAATAGTAGATTTGAATAGCTCTTACTTACGACTACACGCGGCGCTACGCAAGGACCAACAATAGAACTCCACCTTCTAATAAACGAACAACGAAACATAAATATGTAAAATCTATATAAATAAAGGTTTCTTCTCTTAGGTAACTCACTAGGTCCACGTGATCCACGGACGGAAATCAGCGCGCGCCGACGCTCATTTACCAAATAATTACCTAATACAAATAACGTGATTTTGTACCAGATGCACGCCAAATTCTAAATAAAATGAGTTTCCCAGTTAGAAATTGAAATAGAACACCTATTTTCTAATCCGCGACTTCTTTCAGCTTTTAAATAGCTTTGTATTTTTGAAAAAAAAAAAAAACCCCGTGGGACTACGATCTCCCATCTCACGTAATGTAAGTATTTCCTTGAAGTATAGGTAACACTAAAACAGTTACAAATAAATGTGTGGCGGGTAAGCTGCTTGGTCCCAAGGAGGGTTGCTGCCAGACAGGTGGGCGAGTGGGTGTATAAACATTACCAAATCTATTTGGAGTAGGAATGGTACCTACTATGTTACAGCGGACCCCGGGCTCCCGAGAGGGGTGTACTAGTAACATCGCTCGGATAAGGAGGAGTTAGGTGATGATTTTTCTCCCGGTTTTTTATGAAACATTATATTTATTTCGAATTTTGCGGTCATCCGGTACGACATACTCTTAATCATAACAAAAATGTAAGAATGTTCGTTGATAAACCATAAATTTCAGTTCCATATAAGTCATTCACAATAAACTTAACAGGCAAGACCACAACCGATATTAAAGTACCTAAACAACTAAAGGAATGATAATTGTAAATCTCAAGACGCGATTTGAACGAACACACTTTTTTAACTTACGCGATTTCTGTCCATTATTATTACAACTATACGGGGCTCGATTGTGTTTGTAGATAATTTTAGATTTAATTTCCCGAGTCTTCTCGCGACCACGGCCGGTGAAACCCGTTGCCGAAACGTGGAGGTAATTCAAGTCTAAAATGATCTACAAACGCGATCGAGACCCGTAGTTATAATCATAATAAAGATTTGAACATACCAATTTAGTTAGAAAAAAAAGCGTTCGAACGACAATAATATTTTTAACAACTATAAGAACATTATATCTACGAAACGTAAAGTTCTGTACAAACAGGGACCACAAGTCGCGCGATTCGATAAAACTTCATATTACTACAAATATTATATAAAAACTGGGCATTTACCATGTTTAATTTGTTTTTTTTACAGTGCTCGATGTTTCGCCAGTAATTGTAACTGGCTTGTTTACGAGACTGATAAATAACCCGTTTTTAAATAATATTTGTAGTAAATACTGAAAACAACCATTTTGGTTTACTATTTTCTCGTTTCTTGTGTCGACTAGTGGGTCCCGGTTTGTTCAAATATTTATTAAACATCTAATTATTTTAGGAATGAACAGTGGACCCGCCAAATTGTGAATAATTAATTTACACAAAAAATACATTAACAAGGGATATTTACTTTGTTTTAACTATTTTATTGGCGGAGCGCGATATTTTTACAATGTTTCACATGACTTGTTTAAGAGACTACAGTTTAGTTCGAATTTGTAATAAAGTGGTCGGAGTTTGAGGTGTAAATATCCCTATTTTAAGGTGGAATGTTTAACTCTAAGCGTGAAATTTGAAATATATTCAGTTTTTCGTTAAAATATCCATATTATTAATAACTGAAATGTAATGTTATTGATTTTTCGCTAAGGTAGAAGCGAGGCTGCCTGGTAGAGACCGCTCTCAGTGGTAAAAACTGAAAGTATATTTCAATTTCCCGTTCAGGGCGAGAATTTTCAGTTTTTAAGAAGGCCCATCCGGAGGTTGAATTTATCATGTGCTTAAAATAATTTACAAAATGTGATGGTTTTGCTTTCTGTAACTTTCAAAACTAAAATTGTAGGTTTCAAATTAATTTCATGGAAGTTTCTACCTGGCATACTTAGAAAATCCTCACATATTATAAAACAAAGACGCTTTCCGCGGTATGTCTGGCCCTATGTGTGCTTAGATTTTTAAAACTACGCAACGGATTTTAATGCGGCTTTTTTAATAGTTAGAGGGCTTCAAGAGGAATGTTTATGTGTATAACACACACCCATGCGAAACAGGGGCGGGCCGCTAGTTATAAGTATTTCTATGAAATAATGATTAAATAAATACTGTACAAATCCAAAAACTCACATTTTGTATTACATTTACACAGAAAATTCAATCTCCGGAGGGTTAATAACTTAAGTAGAGAAACTAACCATATTCTTTTAAAAATTTAAAGCAATTTCCGATTTCTGCCTAAGTACGATCCTGAATACGATACGTCTAGTATCATTGAGCATGTTAATATTCTATTCAAAAAATATTCGATAATCGCACGATACAATTCATAAGAGATCTGATAATATGTGCTATCAATGTGAAGGCACTGATATAAACACAATTGCACCTTTCCATAGAGCTGACATGTAACACATGATTTGTGCGAACTTACAGGGCTATTCAAGTACTGAGTATGCATCGAAGAGGGGATTAGGGAGTTTAATTTATTTCTGCGGATTTAAAAGATCAAAAATAAATGAAAAAGACAGTTGAGAGTTTTTTTACACATTTATATCACTACATCCAATCGCAATCTTAGTGATTTTTGGTGTTTCGAGTGTTATTTCAAGTTTTAAATTTGTTTTAAATAAATGTAAAATGTAACCATAGTATAAAACAAAGCTGCTTCCGACTGTCTGTCCCTATGTTTGCTTAGGATTAACTACGCAACGGATTTTGATGTGTTTTTTTTTATTAATAGAATGATTCAAGAGGAAGGTTTATATGTATAATAGACACCCGTGCGAAGTTTATATTAAGAATATAATTTTGAAAATATAATGAAGATTATAATGATAATTTGTTTGAATAAATATTCAATGTGCTTTCCATTTTATTTGTATTGTCAAATTACTTTAAAAGAAGTGATAACTGAGTTGCTAAAATATGACAATGTTTGTGTATGGGGTGGAAGGGAGAATAAAAACTTACTTACTCGCCGTAAATTCGCTGTAAAGTGGTTAAAATTTACTTATTTTCTGATTGAATGCCTCAGAAGACTTGAATAGCCCATATTAACTCATTATATACGCCCAATGTTTGAGCTCTATTGAGCAAACTGATTGTCTCTACTACTCCTTTACCGTAATTTCAATTATTTACAAGAAAATTATCTAACGATTTCAAAACAGATATTTACTTAGAATAACTACAATAAAATAAGTAACGCTTGAAAATTTTAAGTACTTGTCGATATAAGAACGAGATATGTATACGTTTGTATACGATTTTAAATAAATAATAACAACGAAATAAAATAAAAAATAACTTGTACATTAAGTATTAGTCGTGGACTTGCATCACATGCATTAAAAAGAAAAAATATAAATAAAAAAAAACGGAATATAGAATTTATAATTCCTGTCTGTTATACAATCACAATAATTAAAGAATCACGGATATGTAGGCTTTGC
>OY292396.1:12318067-12418148 GCA_958496205.1 Idaea biselata
ATTTCTTAAAATTAAAATTTGGTTTTAGTGCAAAACGCAACATGTAACGCAACCTCCACTCTTTGGATGCAATGTGTTTATAACACCGTTCAACACATGTTTCATGTCAACATAACATGATGCAAAAACACAACACCAAAAATTACTTAACCTTACTGCATGTAGCAGAGGGAGTGTGGTATTCTATGGGTACTTTGGCTCTAAAAACGGAATAAAAATTATGATAGACTTATGAGACTAATACTTGACTCAGTCAATTGAATTATTTACCTGTTAAAAAAGTGTACTCGTAAGCTTTTCATAGTGGGTGCGCGATAACTACAAAGAGGGCAAGTTTTGACAAGGTCATGTTGGCCGACGTGTTCATTCTGGAAGTGAGCGCGCATCGCGATCTGCCGTTGGAACCCTCGGTTGCAGATGGGGCAATGGTACGGCAAGCTCTTCGTGTGTGTCGTGAAATGTTCCGCTAAGTGATCCTTTCTGAAGAATCTTTTCTGGCAGACGCGACATTCATAAGGTTTGACGCCCGTGTGTCGCATTTTATGGCGCCGCATGTTCGCGCCGTTCGAAAATTTCATGTTACACACGTCGCATTCGAAAAGTTTTCTATGAGGTCTGGCGTCTGCATTCTGTGCAGCGGCCACATTGTTGTTGTCGGGGGAACACTGAGCCATGTGGGTGGTTAAAGCTCGACTGCTGAGTGTACTGAAGCTGTTGCAGGTGGTACACTTTAGAAGCGTACCACCTCTTTTAGGAGTTTCTTTGCTAACTGTAGGGGCCTGCAATAAAGAAAAAAACTCAATCAAATCCCAAGTGTCTATTTTTCTTTCTAATTAGAACAGAACATACCATTTGTGGTTTATTGGTTATTCTGAACAAGTTACAGATTGGCAATTATTTAACATAATCAGCTATTATAAAATGAGATCATTAAATATCAATTACGTGCAGTTTAATTTAAATTAATGGTTACTAAATTTTTACTCATTACTATTGTGCATTCTTTGCTCCATTTAAGGATTGATGGAAGTGTGAGAAAAGTTTTGTAGGTACTATTTATCAACCTTTATAAACTTTCAAGCAAAACATGCAAGTAATATACATAAGTAAGAGTACATAGGTACTACACAATCTTTAAACTTTTATCTGGTTTGATTAGCTGTATTGTAAACCAAAATAAAGTCATTTTGGAGATTCCTACTGTTTACTTTTTAAACTCAATATTTATTATACCTATTATGTGAATATTAGTTGTGGCTTGTGACCATGTTTTGTCCAAACTGCATTGACTACGGTTACAGGATTTCTACTGTAGATTTTGATAGCATCTACATAAATATTTAAATTATAGTAGGTACCTAAAATTTAGATACAAGTGTGGCTCAATTTTCTGAATAAATGCCTAGATAATATTTAGGTCATACAACAGAAAATACATAAAATAAAAGAAAGAAACATACCGGTTCATTTTTGACTACTGCTATATTTGGTGATATGGTGCCAGAGTCGGCCTCTGTGTCTCCTTTAGATGACATCACAGCATCAGGTTGAGGACTGCCTGGACATTACTCTCCCGCCTCCTACAACTACAAAAACATCAACTCATTACAAATATTCCAGTAAAACGTAAACACGCTTCAACATTCACATTATCACGCGAATCGAGCTAAGTTTACGGTAAATTAACTAAACAACTTGTTTCTCGTAAGAATGGCGAGGTGACCCATTTACGAAAATATACCTACGAAATATCGACTCGCTCTACGACACAACTATGAACAAATGCCATGATTCCAATGCCTCAGGTGTTTATTCCTCAAACTGATTATGGTTAAAAATTGATTTATCAACTAATATAGCAATAAATATTACTCACGTTAGCTTGATACGTCGACAACCCAGAACAGCGGTATTTTTAGGGAGAGATCGCTATGTGGCCTAATTCAATGAGAGCAAGCTGCACAAAATACGTGTTACGCGTATAACTGTAAATGCACAAATATGTTGATTCCCCGTCATCAGTGGTGTGTTGAAAACTATAAAATTTGTTTATTCTATTATATTTCACTTTTATTTAGGTTTAAGAAGGAATTCATTAACTTTCATCCAAAACCATTTTGATAAAAAATCACACACCTGCCTGCACAGTATTTTTTCCTCTTTGTAAATATCTAGCAACATCAGCGCCAAACATACGTCAAAGGTTTTCTCAGTCTTTCTCTTTCTTTTCTATGGGATAGAAGCGGGAGAATAGGAGACCCCATTGGATTACACAGGAAGTTACTTTTTTTTTAATCAACCAATTTTGATTAGTGATGTGCTAGTGATGTTTCTGTTGTTGTTAAAATGAGAATCATTGGCCACCTGTTTTTACCCTACTGTTGGAGTGCCGTCACTGTCATTATCAGTTAATCGGTCATCATCAGTGCTGCCATTGTAACAACACTAGTACAAAACTCTGTAACTAAATCGAATGATCTTTCTCACAAATGAAAGCCGAAAAATATCAAGCATTCATTATTTATTTTCTACGTATTATTTAGTAAACAGTAGAGGCTCTCCCACATAATGGCTGCGTTATTATTGATCGGTAATGTCATATAATGTGTTCTTAGAACAATTTGTTTTAGGCGAAGTGATACTATCGGCCGGTAAAACGTGGTTTTGTGAGCCATAATATCGGTAAAAAGTTTTAAATTGTGTGCTGTTTAAGTAGGGACTGTTGTCCAAGGGATACTAACATAGAGTAAGTTATATTATTATGGCCATTATACAAAGTGATCTCCTAATAAACTAGTAGTTCGCCCCGAACTGAGACCTCACGAGTTTTTATTTACACTAAATACTTTAAATAGTGTACCGTAGAACCACCTTTTGGACGATAAAGATCTTTACACCTTGTAGACGGCAAGAATTATTAACGATTTCATGAAGCTCAAAAATAAAATAATAAGAAGATAAGTTTTTTCCTCTAACTTTACTCGGGTATTATTACATGTGAGAATGGACAAATTTACATAGTATTTCCACGTCGCTTCTTTATCGAGATTTTATTGCTTTGTATTTGTCTAGTCCTAAATTATTGTGGTTTCGATTTCGCAAAAAGTTCTAGGCAAGCATTGAAAAGTAAAGAACAACAAACTGCAAGCTGGAACGAAAAACCTAACTTTTTCTTATCTGAGCGAGGTTCCCAGTTGCATCCCTCTCGGGAGCCCGGGGTCCGCTAAACCCCAAATAGTTTTTTTTTATTTGGGGTCGCAGTAGGTAAGTCGTCATTGACCACACCTTCTGCAAATAGGTTTGGCAATATTTTTACGGCCGGCCGCCTGCCTGACACCAACCCTCCTAGGGACCAAGAAGTTTATTCGCCATCGCACCGCGCGGGAGAACTTAAGGTTTGCTAGTCTCCCCCAGATTCCTTAATTGCCTTTTACGACACCCACGGAAAAACATGGGATTAGCCTATTCTATGCCGAGGCTACGCGGCAGATGAAAAAGCTAATTATGATCGACTAATAACTTGTGAAGATTAAAGATCAACATTATTGACTCACATCTTCGAAATGTGACACTTTTGTTAGTCTATGTGTCCTATGTCCAAATATGTCTCGTTGTGCGACAAGAGATAGAGAAAAAAATAGCGACGGATGACTATGGCAATGGCTATACAATTATAAGCAATCTCCTGTGGCTAGGTGGTTATCATGTATGTTACACTCGAAACTGCCGTCCAAAACAGCTCACGAGGTATTGTGAATACCTTGCAGTTTCATCATCAGATCTAGTCCATGGTACCGTAGTATTGTCACCGACTTGACGCTGTTTCATTTGATATCCCACTCGGGTACATTTGTTTCATTTATAATTTTCATCCCACCCTTTCACCCCCTATGCCCTCACAAATCCCGCTCATCTTTGCAGTAGGTTATTGATTAGGTACCTAAGCATATTATGATACTTATGATGATTTTAACGAGACTAACCTTGACATGACAATATTGCTTAAAAAATCAAGTTCATGTAGATACATTCTAGCTCCATCATCAGATCAGTTCCATGAAACCATATTATTATCAACGACGCCGACGTTGAGCTCTTTCATTTGATACCCTACTCGGGTATATTTGGTTGCTTTACAACTTTCATCCCTTCTTTTCACCCCCTATGTTTCCACTAATCCCGTTTACCTTCGCAGTAGATTATTGATTGATACTTGTGATGATTTCAACGAGACAAAACTCGACATCACTATCTTTCTTAAAAAGTCAAGTTCCTGTGGATACCTTCCAGCTCCATCATCAGATCAGTTCGATGGTACCATATTATTGTCACCGACATTACGCACTTTCATTTGATACCCCACTCGGGTATATTTGTTTGCTTTACAATTTTCATCCCTTCTTTTCACCCCCTATGCCCCTACTAATCCTGTTTACCTTCGCAGTAGATTATTGATTAGATATATACTTGTAATGATTTCAACGAGACCAAACTCGACATCACTATCTTTCTTAAAAAGTCAAGTTCCTGTGGATACCTTCCACCTCCATCATCAGATCAGTTCCATGGTACCATATTATTTTCACCGACGTTACGCTCTTTCATTTGACACCCTACTCGGGTATATTATAGTTTTCATCCCTCTCTTTCACCCCCTATCTCCGTAACCCCCCCCACCGATCCCGCTCATCTTCGAACTTAAAAATTCTATTGACCCTTAATAGCCACATACCAAAAATCGTGACGATCGGAGCAACGGTACTCAAGTTATCGTCGAACAAACATACAAACATACAAGCGCCCGGCCATCTCAACACGTAAACCTCACTCGCTTCGCTCGTTCGGTCGATTATTATTAATTTGCTAAATTATTTTACTTTTGTTGTCGGCAAATGGCAACACTACACAGCTGGATCTTCACATTTGCATATTTTGTTTCGTAAACAATTTTTAAAGTTACGATTACGACGACTGTACGACTAATTAATTTAGCATAATTTTGAGTTTCTATCTTAGAAAACACGAGTTGAGCTACTGAAACTACCCATGTATCGCTCAGCCAGATTAACATATTGCTCAACTATTACAAAACAGTGAATAGAAGTGTCATGTAGATTTACTACAAAAACATTTACTATGTGTAACTCATCGGTTATAAGGTTTTTTAGCCAATGGAGACTATGGATTAGACCTCTTCTTATAGCTCTTTATGTGATATTAATTATAGTGTTAGTTCCGTTATTGATAGCACATTCAATAAACAATGGGTTCTCAAAGTCTGACCAAGGCGCCTTGGTCGGTGGTGGGTTTGTTCTTCTTGCTTTGCCTATCTCCGTGTGGCAGATCACTCAACACATAGTGCATTATACTAAGCCTTCACTTCAGAAGCACATTATCAGGTATGTAAACACACTTTCTATGAATGTGACATTCACTATAATGTTTAATAAGTTTCTGTTTACATTAGTGATTAGGTACTTTGTGTAAGCTACCCAGTTAAAGTTATTGTTGTAGTAGAGAATGTCCTTGAAGAATTGTTTATAATTCAATTAGTTCTAATAATCAAATTAGAAGATAGGAACATATTTGTGGAAAGTTTATCTCTAAGATGATGAATACAACAAACATTTTAACAGGTAACTATTTATAACTGTAAATTTGTTATAAATAACTGTACCTTGTGGTCAATGATAATAATTTGTCATACAAAGATAGTTTAAACATAATTTGGTTTTACTATTCACTAACTAAATTATGTTTGTTCCGTTGGAAATATTTAAAGGAAAATCCTGAAATTTATACTTATGATGATGAGTCAGTACATCTGTTTACTGATTTGTGACTGTCGTACTACCACACTGGAAATTTAAAAATGTTTCTTAATAGTAAATGTGGAGTCTTAAATAAATGAATAGCTTAACCTCTACATCTTGCCAACCAAATGTCAAAACATCATGACTATTCATGCAGTATGTAGCGTCAAAGGGCCCACTATGGCAAAGTGTATCACCAATGGACTTAGTAATTTAAGATTACTAAGTCCATTGTAGCACCACAGAGCGGCAAATGTAAATGCCAATAAAAAATGTAGAAATGACGCTTGCTTATTGAATGTTGCTTTCTTTTTGTTTTTAAAGTAGGTAGGTACATAGTTAAAAAAATATTATTAAAATGTCTTGGGAAAACATTTATCTGAGATATTCATTGTGGCAATTCATTCTGTTCAAATTAATACATTTATTCATTCATGTCCTACCCATAGGTATATAAATATGTCAAAATACAATGAAAATATATCCTGTAATAGTTTATCAAGTCATTGAATTAATTCATGTGGTTTTCCAATGAGTCATTAAAGTGCCTTCACACTCACTCATCACAAAATCTCAGAAAACACAAGTGCTAGGAGCCTTAAGTTTTGCATGTTGGTACGTTTTAGGACATATAGGACACAAAATTCAAAGGTGATAGTTAGTTAGTTTCGCTGAGCCTTTTCCGCACTTAGCATCACAATTGGGCCATTGTATGTGATTCCTTAGAGGGCTTAAGACGCCACGGGAGCCTACCTCGCATTGGCGAATATCCCATGCCTTTGGACCGTGGTTTATCCTAGGACATGTCGGTTTCCTCACGATGTTTTCCTTTACCGTAAGAGCGATGTTAATAGCGCACTTAAATTTTTCTTAAAGAAAAAGACATTGGTGCGCGGTCGGCCTGGATTCGAAACCACGACCTTCGGAATGAAAGTCGCGATATCTACCACTAGACTAACGCCGCTCTTTTCAAAGGGGATAAAATGAGGATAAAAGTTTTTATGGAATTGGTATGGTTTATTAATTCTGGATTTATGCTAATGAAACCGCAGGGCACAGCAAGTTATGGTTTATTTTACATTTATTTAGAAAAATAATAGTAATTTAGGTAAATGTTATAAAATCTGTATGATTGTTGTTTTTTTTTTCAGAATTCTATGGATGGTTCCTATCTATGCTCTAAATGCATGGATCGGCCTCCAGTTCCCAGAACAATCTATTTATGTTGACTCTCTAAGAGAATGCTATGAAGCCTATGTTATTTATAACTTCATGAAATTCTTGTTGAATTACTTGAACGAGGATCAGGACTTGGAAGCCATATTGGAGACAAAACCTCAAGTTTATCACATATTTCCATTATGCTGTCTCTCACCTTGGGAGATGGGAAAGTAAGTTTACCAAAACAGTAGATAGTCATACACTTTATTTGATCAACACCACATTACAAAAATTAATGCATTACATAAAAAAATTAAACTTCCGCTTTTGAAAAAATGCTTTCAAAAACTTTAGTACCCGGCGGGATTCGAACCCGCGACTATTGGTAATCCGAACCAACGCGTTAAACCGCTTCGCCACGGGTAGCCCTCCAGTAGGATCGAATTTAAGAAAGCACCTCTTCGTGTGTTCTTGCGAGTAAGGCCTCGTAGTGACATCTACCGGCGAACTTTGCAGATCGACTCGGCTTGTAACTTCCCATATTACATGGAAATGATTACAATATAAGATGACACATTCCAAACATGTAAACATTATTTCTTAGTGTTAATCCACACTTAGGAATACTGCTTTTGAAAAACGAAACTTGCTTTTGCTTTTGTTTTTTTGAAAACTACGAGGCCTTACTCGCAAGAACACACGAAGAGGTGCTTTCAAATTCGACCCGACTGGAGGTTTTTCCAGGCAAAAAAGTGAACACACAATTATCCGAGCAGAATGCGGCAATCAAACCAAACAAACAGAATTTTAGATTTCTTTCTATGGAATCCAGTTAAACCTAGCACCCCGGCCTGCATATACTCATCTGAATCAAAAAAAAATCCAGAACAAGTTCTCAAGTTTCGATTCACCTAGGACATTCGGGTCAGATAAGTGTGCATTCATCTTTAGACACTTCTCATCAAAAAAAAACCTAAAGGCTTTACCAATTTATGTTTCTTGATGATTGATGAAAACCCATCAACAATAACATAATTCCTAGTTTGCAAACCAGCTAACTGATTACGTAACTCTGTTGCTAACAAATCTCTATTGAAACTATTGAAATTGTTGCGTTTACGCCGGATATACAATTTGACAGTTACAGTCCTAGCTATCACTGCAATGGCAAATTGTTAGCAACTGAATGACGTGAAAAATGACGTGTAACAACAAATTTAATTGTTTCAATCGAAATTTGTTAGCAACATTTATTGTTAAAAAAATCTATGTCAAATGAAAGCTAAACATGATCATCACAATCCTTTGTTCCAGAGAGTTAGTCCACAATTGCAAACACGGCATCCTCCAATACACCCTGGTCCGACCGATCACAACCGTCATATCCATGATATGTGAACTTTGTGACGTGTACGGAGAGAGTGACTTCAGTCCCAACGTGGCGTTCCCCTACATCATAGCTTTCAACAACTTGTCACAGTTCGTGGCTATGTACTGCCTCGTGCTGTTCTACCGAGCTAATCGAACCGAGTTGAAACCTATGAAGCCCATTGGGAAGTTTCTTTGTATAAAGGCAGTGGTTTTCTTCTCGTTTTTGTAAGTAATTTTCGCATTTCTATACTCATATTATAAAGAGGAAAGATTTATTTGTTTGTTTGTAATGAATAGGCTCCGAAACTGTTGGACAGATTTCAAAAATTCATTTTCCAATAGAAAGTTACATTATTGAGGAGTAACAAAGGCTACTTTTGATTCCGATATTCTTACGGGATCGGTACGTACGGGTGAAATCGCGGGACGAAACTATCTTATCTAATATAGCAGTGCCCGTTCCTGTTCTTTTTCTTCTTTTTGTGTAAAGATGTGGCTATAACAATAGGGGGTTGTTTAAGTTCTCAGATGATCTAAGTTAACCTAACGTGCAGTCGTTAGGTTAGGTGTGCAGACTATCAGAGTTATCACCCGGGCCCAACTGCTACCAACAAAATCATCTACCTACATGATGGTCACGTTGTTGTACTTGCCTTGCCGTTTTGCCTAAACTAATTTATATAAATTGTCTATTCCAGCCAAGGAGTGATCATCAACATATTGGTATACAGCGGCGTTATATCGACTATATTTGATATCTCTGACAAAGAATCTATTAAGATCATGTCTTCCAAACTTCAGGTAAGCTAAAAATTAACTACAAACCAAATAAAAAAATCAACAATTTATATTTTTTAAAGTAACTAAGACAAATTTTGTTTAACTTTCAGGACTTCCTAATCTGCATAGAGATGTTCCTAGCGGCCATAGCGCATCACTACAGCTTCTCGTACAAGGAGTACGTGTCGGGTCTCGACCCGCCGCGCTCCTGTCTCGGCTCCTTCCTCGCCATGTGGGACGTCTCCGATGTCAAACGGGACATATCGGAGCACCTCGGCGTTGTTGGTACGTTATATCTGCATAGAGATGTTGCTAGCGGCCATAGCGCATCACTACAGCTTCTCGTACAAGGAGTACGTGAGTACGCATAGAGATGTTCCTAGCTGCAACCGTAACTTTAGTTATTGAGGAGTTTTCTAATCAGAAGGTAGTTTCAGGTGCTCCATTAATCTGTACCAATTTTCTTTTAGTGCCGAAGTCTCAAAAAATTGTAATTTACTGCATTCTATAATGCTATTCTGCTCATAATTCCTAAGGTTCTCATCTGATCTTCACACCAACTTTAAATGGAACCAACTTAAAACTTACCTTTGTAATAGAAAAATAATCATCACGATCTGACCTCAGTCGTCGGAGAAATCGAACCTTCTGCATTGCAGTCAGGCCTTTGCCCGACGCACGGACTGGTAAAAAACCCAAAAATCCGGTCACAAATCAAATATATAGAAATAGTCTGTTAGACTTCAAGCGTAATTCCATATAAAAGGTAGATACGCGCGTCTCTGGGCAAAATGAGGCCTTCAATAACTGATTTATTAATCGATCTATATTTCCCCCCAGGGAGCTCATTCAGTCGCCGTCTCCGCGGCAAGTCGATGTACCACATGGCGCGCGGCTGCGACGAGAGCTCGCGGCTCGTGCCCCCCGCTCCCCCCGCCGGGGGAGGGGGGTCCTCCACCTCGCTCCCCTCCTCCTCCCTGGACCCCCCCGACGTGGACATCCGCCCCTCGGCCTACGGCTCGCTGGAGAACACGCTCAACACAGCGCCGAGTACGTCCGATACCGAGCCGCTGCTGTCTAGTGCGGAACAGAATAGCGACCCGAAAGTATGAGTTGTTGGGTTAGTTTTGTAGGGGATTTCCGACCGGATATGGTAAGTCAGTTAGTGAGTAATGCAGTGGGAGACGGCCCTTGGACTGACTGTAAGTCTATCAGGCTGACATACCAGTGTCTGTCAGATTTATACCTATTCAGAATTGACCTTTGATTTCTCGAGATTTTTAAAGACCAGACACTTAGATTATAATAAAACTCATTTTTTCGATTTTTGCGCGTTAGTTGATAGAATGCTATAGATTTTTATCGACCGTTAACTTTAATAGTCTTAAAAAACCCAAAATTTCATTGTGCCATATATCAATATGGAGTAAAACTTTCATAGGAAAGTGTAACTTAACCCGTAGTTAAACTACCGTTAAAATTTACGGTATTTAACAATCTTGAGAAACCGAGTGGCACAGTAAAAGTTTGAAAATGTATAAATAGTCCACTATGGATCATTTACTGGCAATTTCATACCACTGAGCCAGTCCAGACAAAGTTACATAATCAGGCCCCTGGTAACTTATTTAAATAGAATAATATTGATTAAAACAATTGAAATTACTGATTACTCGTCATATTTTACATCATTAATTCGCTTACAAATTGCCATTGCTATTAAAACTAGTGACCATAACCCTACCATAACTATCAAATTGTATATCCGTAAACGTATAAAAATCAACAATTTCAATTGTTTCAATCGAGATTTGTCAGCAACTGAGTTACGTAATCAAGGGCCTGTTCTTCCGTCTACGCCATTTTTTAGTATTGGCTTATTGAACTAGCTGGGATCGGATTCTGATAGTTGACTATACGACTGAGACGTCTAAAAAGTTAAGGATTTTATTGTGCATAAATAATAGAAAAAAAAAATTGACTTTAATGTTCTACTTTCACATATTTTTGACTAAATTACATAATTAACATCACTTACAATATTTTCATTAATATAATACACTATTGACATCACACGACTTGTTATATTTACCGAGCACTCAGAAATGCTGCTAAGTGAAACTTCTGAACTGAAGCGCCACTTAAAATTTAGGGGTTATTTGAATTTAGGAGCGATTTAATTGTTTTAGTAGTCGTTAAATTTTGAGTAGCGTTTCAGTATTCGGCAAAACGAAACGACTAGTCGGGAAAGACGACTATTCGGCTTCTTTTGTAGTCGACGACTAGTCGCCAAACTACGTCTAACTATCATTATAATTGTCTAAACATAACTAAAGTTTTACTTAGAAACAGTTCCAAGTGTTATATCACAGTTATACAATTAAAACTTTAAGGCCAATGCTTTTTGCGTTACAATAAATTATAGAACAAATTGATGACCGCTCTGAAGTTGCAGCGGAAACCGTTCGGTTGCGACACGACCGCAGTTTTATACTTACTGCGTCTTTCCGGTGGTGGCGCCGTATTTTCTTTTACTATCTATTTTTGCTTTGTATTCTCAGTGAAAAAACATTTGACACATAGGAACCACATAAAGATCGCAATTATTTTTAAAATATAGGTATGTAGTATACCTGCCGATAAATGTACTATTTCATGATAGTGGTACCCATATACGAAGTATGACATTTATCGGTAAAACGCTTTTTTGTACCAAAATAAAGAAAAACTTAATACTAGTGTGACACAATGGGCGGCCTTATCGTCTAAGGGCGATCTCTTCCAGGCAACATTATAGTAAGTACATTATAAAAAAATATTTAAGATCATGTGGACGCTATGTTTAAATGTTAATACAGAGCAAGTAACTTATAAACTGAGTTTAGTAAACACTGTGCAGTACATTGCTGCTTTGAGGTAATCACTGGTGGTTACCACGTTACGTCCAAGCAGTAATGTACTGAAAAGTGCCTCGGGTCGACTTATTTCTCGCGTGTTTCGTAAACGCCTTATTTATCGCTTATTTGTTTATAGTTAATGTGAAAGTTCTGTACTTGGCCGTGAAAATTGTTATTATTTCATATGAAACAATAAAAATAATATGTAAAAAGAACGAAACCTTGTCAATTCACAGTGATAGTGATTGCCACAAAGCAGCAATGTACTGCATAGTGCCTATGGAATTCCAATGTACACAGTTAAGGCGGTGATCCATTGGCGAGTAAAACCGTCGAACTCGCGAGCCAAAGGTCTAAACCGCCAATGGAGCACTTAAAAGTCTGCGGACTTAAAAACCGGCGGATGGGCTCGTAGGCTCGTTGTGCATGCTTGAAATTTCAAGTCTGCGGTCCAAAAAGTGATGAGAACGATGAGATTAGACTGTTTGGTGCGCTAATGGATCAACAACTCGAGTCGACGAGCCAACGGTTTGGACTGTTGACTCGCCGGATCGCCAATGGATCACCGCCTTTATAGCAATAAAATATTCCTAATCTTATGTTAACCACTAGATAGACAATACGGGTGCAGGGTGGCGAGATGCTAAATAGAATTACATTTAGTTGTTCAACTTAGATATTTTTTGTGAAAAATTAGAAAATGACAACAAATTTCCCGCCCAAGTACTACGCTTCAAAATTATGATTTTTTTTGTAATTACTAATTATAATCAAGTGATAATACCAGAAGTACTAGATAGATTGTTTAACTAATATAAAATACTTACTAGTAAATGAAATTAGATTTAAAGGCCCCTGCGGCGCGGCGGGCGAATACCCGACTGCTACGCAGATGGTTGCGGGTTCAATTCCCGCCGAGGACAAGTATTTATGCTGACTATAAATATTTGTGTTTAGTTGTGTATGTATCTAACGTATGTTTTACAAAAAAGTTTCATATGTAGTATATCTGTTGTCAGTACCCAGAGTACAAGCCTAGTTGCTTAATTTAAAGCTAGATTGCGCTGTATGTAACGTCCTAAAATATTTTATATTATATTTAATGAAATAGGTGGGACTTCAGGTTTGTTAGCCCGATAATTTATCCCACTGCAGAGTGCGGGCCTCCTCTTAGGGAAGTTATTATAAAAGGCACTAATTTTTCATTTGTAAAATCAAATATAAGGGTGTTGTTACATTTCTAAAATAGTTAAGGTTAGATTTTTCTTCTGTTCTCGCGATGTTGGATAGAAAATAAACTCATTTTTTGGTTTTGTCGCGTGGTGTGTATTACTTTTAGCATTGTTTCAATGCTCAACGTTTCGAAACCTTTACAGAACCTTTGCCACCTGTAATGAACACCCCGCGATTAAAACCGAAAAGTTTAATTTCTTCAGTTAATTATGGTTGTCGGTATTTTTAGTTTTAAACTAAAACTAATTGTATTTATTGTATACTTTACATATATTTAATATTTAATTTAAAGGTGTTCCCTCACGGCGAGCATTCGCCTGATACCTATCAGCATAACATCACATAATAGATAGCTGCGTCCCGCATTTCACCCGCGTAATTTCTGGTCCCGTGGGAATATCGGGATCAAAAGTAGCCTATGTTACTCAGTGTGAATGTAGCTTTCTAATGGTGAAAGAAGTTTTAAAATCTGTCCAGTAGTTTTTGTGTTTAGTCATAACAAATATACAGACACACACAAAAAACAAAACATTTCACTTTATAATATTAGTATAGATAGAGTATAGATAATATTAGTATAGATGAATGCTTGCCATGAAGGAGGACCTTAAAAACCAAATATTGAAACATGGTGTGCTTATACTTTATTCTTATGATTTGTTTTTGTTGATCTGCAGTACATAATGTAGGTAGATATCGATATTTTGATAGTTATTATAGTACAACTTTTCGCTCGTTGCACACGCATCGTAAAAGTGAGAGCGGTGCAGAGAAATTTCGCTCTCTTTCTTACTAATAGGTCTTATGGGCGTGCTCAGTGCTGCGCATTTATGCTATCGATAAGCAACATCGATATTGCAACATGCTTATAGTATCGCTCTTATCTTATTATTATGGTTTATGATGACGGTATATGACCGGTGTGGCAACGAGAAAAATTGTACACAACAACAGGTAGGTCAGGAAAACTATTTTTAATTTATTAAATTTTATATATTGTTGAATTTATATGTTTTATGTGGACCAATGTAGGCATAGATCTACTAAATTTGTCCGCAAAACACAAAATTTTAATTCAATCAAATAGTAGGTATCTAGGTAAGAGATAGACGAAAATTACGAAAATATCAAATATTTATGCAAAAGTACTATATGAAATGACACTACTACACTTATACTTAAGAGAAAAGTCTACCTACTCTTTCTCCATACAAACGTTAGCAAATAATATGTTTATGCCACAAAATCTAAATCTGCCATAACCTTGCCCCCTACGTTTTAGTTTTTTCATTTTCTATTTATTTTCTAATACGAATAGAAATAAAATTTAGAAAAATTAGAATACGAAATGAATCAAAACGTAGGAACATGGTCATGCATGAGTGATATTGATATAGCATTTATGGCATAAACATATTTTCTCTAATCTCTTTATCCAGGGAGAAAACAGTCGACTATGTTTGTATGGAGAAAAGAGTAGGTATCCTTTCTCCTTAAAGATTATAAAAAATATTACCTACCTACATACTTACTTATTTTTCTAAAATGGCGCTAGCCCTGTCTTGTTTAAATAGTAATTCGTATTAATATATTTTATCACAATTGTGATATGTATTTAATGTAAATGAATTTGTAATTATTGTTAAGTTTTAGTTATATAAATATACGACATTTATAAATATTATATGGTTTTGAATAACACACCCAGCCCCGCGGTTTATCTTTGTCTATGATGTTAGGTACATATAATACGAAAACGAAGTTTGTATGTATGTATGCCCCGTCATAGAAAAGGGTCTCACTCAACATTCCCATTTCTTCCCGTGCGTGGGTTTCGTAAAAGACGCTTTTGGATCTTGTGCAAAAACGCATGCGATATCACCGCTCGGAAAAACGCAGCAGTGTTTAGTTTAGGCTTAGAACGCACTGCGATCAAACGCCTGCGTTTTTCCGTAGGTCTGAAACCGCAAAAAAATGCAACAAATAGCTGTCCATACTAGCAGCGTTTTTTTCTGTGACTGATTTTATTTATTAATTTATTAAGGACAATCCACAGCTATAATACGAGATACATACAGGAAGTAGAAACAGAAAGCCAATTATACGGATAGTCACAAATAGAAACAAAATAAGTATAAAAGACAGCTTACAGAAGTACATCAAATACATATTTTACATACCTAGATATATACCTAGTTAATAAAACATAAATACACAATATACATAATATATATTTTTGCTTGTTGATACGCGGTTCTGCGTTTTCAGCTATTCGTAAATCCCTTGCGTTTAATCGCAGTGCGTTCGTTCTAAGCCTTTTAGGGATTTTTGGTATTATGCATGCGGCGCAGCGTGTGCGGGATTGGATATCCAATTTGCTCAAACATGACAGATTTGATCAAGCCAATCTCGTGTGCGTGAGCAAATCCGCATGTCATTAAAAGCGCCCTCAATTGCATTACGAGTACGTTGGTAAGGCTTGTTAGATTAATAAAATACTTGTATCAATTTGATATGGGTTTATTAACTTTGATTAAATAATAACTTAAATAGCCCTAAAATTTACTTATAATTTAAAGGTTAAATATTGATTGAAATAGGGTCTCACAAAAATAGAGGGCCATTTTCCCTTTTAAATTAGATAAGGTCGGCTTATGATTAAGAAAGTCTCCTGAGAAACTTACTGAGGATTTAGAAAAATATCCGTTGTTCCCTGACCGATATATAAATATTTTCCATTCCTATACCATGCTATATTGATATGGTATTCTTTAATATTATAGAAGCTAAGTTGTAGTATGTTTACATAATTTAAAGCCGCTTAAATTTTGAGCCGTTTCTTAGTCATTTTGGCTTTATATCACATAGTAACTGCTAGTTACTTGAGCTATCCATTGATCAATGTTTTACTTATACTTCTTGTCTAAATTATATAGTATTTCTTACTCATAAAATTCATACGATATGATAAATCCGTTTACATAGATTTTCTTCGGTTTTCGCGATATTAATTTGAACTTTGAACTGAAACTCTGTTTAAGTTTTTTTTGTTTTAATCGCGTTGCTTTTATTATATTAAGCATTTTTCAACGCCCGACATTTCCAGCTAGGCTAGCATGACAGCACGAGACACATTTTGTCGTATCGACATAAAGGTTTCCTCTCTTTTCTCGTTATTTAAAAGAAAGAGACGGCACCTTTATGTCGTATCGACATAATGTGTCTCGTGCTGTCATGCTAGCCTATCAGGTCTTTTCAGACCTCTTGTTCCCTTAGGTAGACACAAGCGTCGGGCATTGAATAAGGCTAATATTATAAAAGCAACGCGATTAAAACTAAAAAAAAAATGTTTCATTTCAAAACCTTTTACTGTTTTAAATGCTTAGATTACTAAAGTTATCACAAGATTAGAAACATTCCTTATTTGAGTGAAAGGAACACTTAGTTGTGAGATACATTCAAAATGTAACAACCAATGCTGAGCTATCGTTTCACTTAGGAACGGTTCTTAGTACAGTTCTAAGTACCTACATAAGCACTATAAATAAATAAATGCAATAAATATTTTTATTTGCTTATCGCGATGCTGATGCTGAATTAACTCATTTTTCAGTTCTCTTTTTTTAACGCCCGACGTTTCGAGGACTTGAAGGGTTTTTTTTTAATTTATCGTAGTACATGTGATTTGCGCATCGTAAATAAATAATGTTCTTTTTAATCTAAAATCTGCGTAAACAGAAGCGTTTTGATGCAATTAATATTAAATTTGACAGTTGTTTTAGACACTATTTAGAAAAATGAGTATGAAAGTATACACCTCAGTACAGTTTGTGACGAGCTACATTAGCGTGACAGCCCGAGAAACATATTGTCGAATCACAGACGTTCTGTCTCTTTCTATCAAACGACGAGAAAACGAGACGGAACCTTTCAATTCGACAAAATGGTTCTCGTGCTGTCATGCTAGCCTAGCAGGAGGGACTGTAGACTTCTCGAAACGTCAAGCGTTGAAAAAAAATACTAAAAATAGTAGAAACAAGGCGAATAAGTTTAAATTTCATATGCAATGCAGTTAACTTTTCGCCCTTACGCATCATGATTCTTATCACCATTCTTCAGTTCGAGTCTAGTTTGACGAAAATTGTACAACGCATTCAAACCAGCTTTCAAACTGTTCATCTCAATTCTATTCCAAAGCGTGCCCATACATAAATAATACAAACAAATAGCTGTTAAAAGCATCTTAATAACATCGTAAACCACATAACTAGGCCAGAATCCAAAGGTTCCTATAAGAAACATAAGTATTAAACCACCAGTAAGTAAATACAGTTTTTTCGTTGTATCTAGATTCTTCTTCGCATCATCACAGATTTTAATAGCTTGGCCTATGGTATTGTCTAAAGATTCGTCTTTGCTCAGCTGCCGTAGTATGGAGAATGGTCGTCTGAAGGCAGAGGGCTTCAGTTTGATCTGTAAGGTTACTGCGTTGTGATCGGAGTATGAGAACGGTTGTCCTGGGACTCTGTCTTCTAGTGGGTTTCCGTAGCTGATGATTGTTGGCTGTGATACAAAGACAATAATTTATATTAATATTGTAGAATTAAACACCACATACATTATGATGGAATGTGTTCGGAATGAGGATCAGCAATTTGTAACGTTTTCTAGATTTAGTTTTAACATGTGTCTGGTCGGAGGTGTGGTGGGCTGGCTGGCTTGCCCTCTGGGCAGAGGTAGAGGTAGCTTTGGCGCTTTACCAACTTGTTTTTTTTAGGTTGCGTAGACGCTGAGGTGCGGTGATGGCCTAACAGAGCGACATTACCGTTCTTTTGGCAAAGCTCTTTCATAGATTAAAAAAAAAACTATTTTGTCGCAGACTCTTAAGAGGATAGTCTTCATTCTCTTTCTCCATACAAACGTAGTTTAAATTTTCCTCCCTGGATAAAGACATTAGAGCAAATATGTTTATGCGATGTTTAGACGATGACACTTTACCTAAAACATCCCACACCGACAGCACACATTTATAGAAATGTATAGTAAAGACAAGCGATACATAGTTTATGCAACAGTTAATCATTGTTTATAAGTAAGGGGGATAAAACCGTTCTGTATACGAACCACTAAAACAAATTTAACTTTATCTTCATTACAATATCTAATACCAGCTGATTTATTGTTCTAGATCGTTTGTATTTATCTATTGTGTTTATCTAGATCGAAATGAAGCAGCGTTGTGTACGATAACATAACATTACGCTTTCATCTAATAATCTGATTAGATACGTATACAAATTACGAAAAAATACATTAAAATGTAACTGCAACATAGCCTATTAATATTATAAAGGTGAAAGTTTGCAAGTAAGTATGTTTGTTACTCCTTCACGCAAAAACTACTGGACTGACTGCGAAGAAACTTAGTATGCAGATAGCTGGAGACCTAGACTAATACTTGGGCTATTTTTTTAGGCTTTAGGGTCCGTTCACACAGACCGACTCGGAGAGGAGAGCAGGTTTTTTATCACCTTTAAAACAGAGTTTTGAACTATTGTAATAAGGTCTATTATTTATTACATGTCACTACTTTTATTATTGAGATTGCTTGAGAGCAAACCCTAAAAGAAGTGACATGTAAAAATAAACCTTATCACAATAATACAAATCTCTGTTTTAAACGTCGTAAAAAATCTGCTCTCCTCTCCGAGCCGGTCTGTGTGAACGGTCCCTTACTCGCAAAAATACGCGAAAATAATCTCTTTATTTCGACTTGGCCGGGAGACTACTCGTTGCGAAGCGGTTACGCCCTGATTCGGATTACTAGTCTGGCAGGTTCGAATCCCGCCGAGTACCATTTTTAGAAGCATAAAAACGGGACCATTTTGCCAAGACTCTACTGTCTGTCTGCCTGTCACCAGATTGTATCTCATGAACCGTGAAAGCTAGACAGCATTTCTATACCTACCAAGCGGTTCAGCGGTTTAAGCGAACAGACAGACAGACATAGTTACTTTCGCATTTTAATATTATAAATATAGGTACAGGTGCCGGCATACATCTTGAAAAATACTGACGTGGAAGGGGTGGGTTCGCGCAGTACATTTATAGTAATTCTATGAAAAATCGACTTCTGCACATCCGCCAGTTTTTTCAAGATCTTTACCGGCACCTGTAATTAGAAGTATAACAGCCGAATACGGAAACGCCACTTAAAATTTGAGGCCTACTTAAATAATTGAGCAGCTTCAAAATTTTAAAAATACTAAGGGAACTTTTGAATTTGAGAGGTGCTTAGTTGTGCAGAACTCAAATTTTGAGTTGCGTTTCTGTATTCGGCCGTTAATGACTTACTTCCCAAGAAGAATTGACATGAAACAGTATATGGTCGATTCTCTTCCCGTCGGGGCACTGCTTCACTAGACTCGGGTCGGAGTAGCTGTTGTTAGAGTTGTCGCAAGTGCCGGCCTGGCGCTTCACGGCGGGGTTGCTGCTCGAGCACGCCATGTCGTACGGGTCCAGGAGCGACGGGAGACAGGTTAGTATCCTGGAACATTATGCAATGATATAGGTAGGTACAGTAGGATAGCTATTTGGACAGCCAAAGACAATAGAGCCCCAATAGACAGCTAATAAGTACGAGTATACCCCCCGCACGAAAATGGTACGTCATAGATTTTTCTTCTATTTTCGCGATGTTGTATTGAAATTAAAGACATTTTTCGGTTTTAATCGCGTGGTGTTTATTACTTTCAGCATTGTTACAACGCTCAACGTTTCAAAACCTTTTCAGGTCCCTTCTTCAGGCTGTACCCATTTTATGTCAATCCCGAAGAAGTGACCTGAAATGGTCTCGAAACGTTGAGTGTTCAAACAATGCTAAAAGTAATAAACACCACGCGATTAGAACCGAACAATGTCTTTAATTTCATGGTACGTTATTTTAGAAGTAGTAACTGAAGGGGGTCCCCTCCGTCTGGCATAAACTTTTTAGTCATAAATTCAGATTTTTTGAAGTTTTAGTAAAACTAACCGAATTAGTTACTATTATGCGTTAAATATTTATGCCAAATATTTTTATGCGTAGGTATACCTAATGAGTATAATTATGGTTAAAATGTTTCATGCCTAAAATATTTATGCCAAAAAGTTTTTATGCGTAATGAGTATTATGAACAAAATGTTTATGCTATAATCGTTATGCCTTTTATGTTTATGACAAAAAAGTTCATGCGAAAAGCAGGAACCGCAACTGAAGGTACTGCATTACTATTTCACGCTCTAAGTATAGAGATAGGTAACGCATCGGCCAATGGCACACGCAAAGCTGTGAGCAGATGGCGCTGGCATCGGATGATCTTTTTTTTTGTTGATGGTCCCCCACGAATGAAAACGCCGAGTTTTTTTTTCTTTCGGTCTGAGACTGATATGGACAATTTGGCGCCGAGAGTTGTAAAAAACACCTGTTTGACAGTTCTTAATTCAAACCTAAGATTAGTCGACCAACACCCTCTGCCGGGATAAAAAGTTAGTGTTCCTCCTCATTGCAAAGTTTGACTATTACCACCTATTACCTCACCCCCTGCCCGCAATGGTAAGTTATTAGCGGTCAATTGGTTCTATTGTCTTTGGGTACTTAGATAATATCCATTTCAGGGAATTAAAAATACTTATTTAATACGAAAGGGTGCGATCCTTAATTTCATCTCGACTGTACAGGCACCTGCGGCTCAATACAAAGAGTAGGCTAACCTAGGAATATTACTCAGCTTTATTGCAATGCCAGTTTGGTACTACTATTTACTGGTTAACCTTGCAACTGTAGTTGGACTTATCGAAGGCGAGTTTTATCCATACTGGACTTATTAATTACTATATACATAGGTAGGTATTAGAGATAGGCCGAATATGGCTTTTGCAGACTAGCCGATTAGTGCAAATCATTATAATCCTTATTAACAACGCAAGGCTTCTTAAATTGTGGCTTTCATGTGTTTTATGCATTTTATTATCCTGTCTTATTGTTTTATTTCTGTCACCTAATCTGTCGTGTGTTTAAAGCTAATAAATGATTTTCTATTATATTCTATTATAATTCGTAGATATTTTAGGTAGTCGTCATCAGGTCATCACTCAGCAATTGAGAATTTCGCACATTTCGCACTGCGCTTTAACAAAACCTTGCAAAACTTCCAACAAACGGTTGAACTGTTTTCGATGAAAAATAGAGTTGACACGTTTTAGAGGTGCTCCTATTGTGACGTGATTTGTTTACGTTTTTCTGATGATTCACCTTCTAAATGTACTATAACTAATTAAATAAAAGTTGGTTCTGTCTGTTGTATAATAATTGTTAGTTGACGACTAGTCGGCCCATCACTACTAGGTACCTATCACATCTGACTGTTAAGTAGGTAGGCCTTTTATAGTTTCACACTCAATAATATTGCGAGAAACAAAGAGCATTTGTAATCTTTTTATCTATGCCTACCTATTTAGGATACTAGCTCCGTTTCGCGGTTTCACTCGATCCCACGGTACCTAATAGCAGGATAATAAGTAGCTTTTGCAAAGGCTAATCCCATCCAGCATACCAAAGTCATCGCAATCAATGGTTTTTGCGTGAAGGAGTAACAAACATACTTACAAAAAGTTTGACCTTTATAATATTAGCAGGCTAGGCTACTTTTTTATTGAGCTAAACAACTACACTTCACGTTGTCTCGCCAATCGCATTTTCTACAACAATATCGTTACAAAGAAACGGCAATATAATATTGATTGAAAACTACGAGGAACAAATTAGATTGAATACCTACTAGTAGATAAGCACGCAAACTATTCATTTTTTTCCTTGCTACTTTTACTAATAAGCTAGCGTACTAATAAGTATTCTCTGACATTAATATTAGAACTATGGGCCAGATCGAGTTGTTGATAACTAACTATGCATTTTAATTGGGAAGAAAGGATACCTACTCGTTCCCCATTACAAGCGTAGTCGACTGCTTCCTCCCTGGATACAGACATTAGAGCAAACATGTTTATGCCATTAAACCTATATCTGCCATTCATTTTCTAATTAGAATAGAAATAAGGTTATGAAAAAATATAATACCGGGGCTATGGAGCCCCGGACTTTTGGAAGGCGTGCGTGGAGCCGAAGCCAACACGTAGAGGCCCTTTTCAATAACAATTTTACTTGCAAACAATGAAGTGGACACCAAGCCGGCGATTATCCCTGTCTGCACTATAAAATGCAGCCAAGGACAACCACCGGATCGGATAGAACTATTGGAAAATCTACGGATGAAAACAACATGGGCTATAGTGATGTGGTGGTAGTGGATTGGCTACTGGGGGAACTATGGTGATTATGGCGCCTGCCGTATTAATGTTCAATAAACACGTAAAAATGGCAGGCGGAGACTCGCCAACTCACAAACTGGGCCCCCTAATCAGCTGAGCAAATTACAGCAAGGGAGCAACAGGAACGTGAGAGGCTAAAGGATGGAGAGACCTCCCTGGATTTTAAACCATCACTGGGATGCCAGAGAGTGGGCCAACTCATCACTGACGTGAGGTGTCCATCCTCCGAGCATTTCTGCTCTCGCGACTCCACTCTGACCAGCCGGTGAAGGCAAGCCAGAGGCGGGGGACCGCTTCCTCATCATTGTTCACTCCGACAAGCCAACTAAGGCAAGCCGGAGGTGAGGAACGGTGATTTCCCCCTGGAGCGCTCGGGAAGCCGCGGGGTCGCTACTCCCCGACACCTCGCCTCAAGGTGTACTGCGGGCATATTATTATTATTTTTTTTTTATTATTTTTTATTATTAAGTACCTATACGAAAAAAATCAAAACCCCGTATGTTTTGGTTTTTTTTCGTATACTAATAATATTTGGCCATGGCCATATCATGGCCTAGCTAGGTCGACAAAAATGTTCAGTCTCTGTCTCCGACGGCCTCTGTGGCGCTTTTGCAATGCAGAAGGTTGTGGGTTAGATACCCATCGGGTGCAAGTATTTATGCTTAAAAATAAATATTTATTTCTGGTCTGGGTGTATTCTGGTTAATCTGACATGGTCATGGCAGATATAGGTTTTATCATTATGACATAATCATATTTGCTCTAATGTCTTTATCCAGGGAGGAAACAGTCGACTACGTTTGTATGGAGAAAGAAAGAGTGGGTAGACTTTCGTCTTAAAGACAAAATCCATTAGAACTCGGCTGGCCCTCAGAATCAAAGTCAGGGTATCTACCACTCGACCAACACTCTTCAAAGTATAAGTATCAACTTACTTATAAGATAATTCTCCAGGTGCAGTATTAAGATCGCCAGCTAATATCGACAGGTCTGCAGGCGAAGCAGTCAAGTGTATGAACTCGGCTGTGGAATGAGCTTGCAGCACTCTGTGAGCTAGGTATATGTCGTCCACGTGATATTCCGCATGGAGCTGAAATAAAAGGGTCTTTAAGCTCGTTCACAGAGTGCGGTAAGCGTCTCTGCTTGAACACTGGCAAAATGATCTTTCGTCTGTCAGTAGGTAGTAGGTATGTTGGTTCTCCTTAACAGTTTACAGGTCGTATTTATCAACCTATTTTCACGAAATGAAAAAGGTAGGTATATAGGTTGAGCTAAAAGAACTTTTGTCGTGGGAATCTTTGATTTGTGGGGTACTACGTGAATCATTGATTCGTCCACTACATGTAGTATTACATCATGTAGGTACATTCTTGTTCACAAATAGTGACTGCGAGGTCTATAGTTTGCAAACTATTAGTATTAACGTTAGTGATTATTTTCTCTTTGTGTAAAATAAGCCGACTATCACACACAATAGACTGTTCAAAGTTGAAGTGCAGGAAAATGGAGATTACCATATCTACCAAACAAAAGAATACTTACAGACCACCTATAAACTTCTTTCCTTTCTTTATAAAATCCCCGATCCCGTGGAAATATCGGGATTAAAAGTAGCCTATGTTACTCAGGGTGAATGTAGCTATCTAACGGTGGATTTTTGAAATCGGCACGGTAGTTTTTGAGTTTATACATTACAAACATACAAACACACGCACAAAAATACAAATCAAGTTCCTCTTTATAATATTAGTGTAGAAATACCTAAATAATTCTTCTGTAATCATAATCACACTAATCACTAATCAATCAGTCTACAGGGTAGTGACAAAAATAGGCTATTCTAATTGGAAAAGGTGGGTGAGGTGTCGAATAGAAATAAAGTAGCTAATGTAGGTCAAGTCCTAATTATTTATTGATACTTAGGTATTGATTTTCTTTTTTATTCAAATGAAGCTAATAGGTTTATTGATTAGTTGCTAGCTCTACTATTCTATTATAACAAGGTCGCTAGTAAGAATGTGTTTGATATTTTTCCCATACATCTATACTTATAATATTTTGAGCCCTGTAGCCCAGATCTAAAAGAATATGGGTATCCCGTCGTAAAAGCCGACCAAAATGAGATTCCTGGTGGAAGTCTTCGACCGCTCCTTGTTACCACCCACCGGCCTAAGTTGTAGCGCCAAGCGGAATTGTTCGTGTTCCGATACTTTGGCTGGTGCAGCCACTAAGGAAGATGGATTGAACTTTGTTCCACTCCCGTTTTCCTTCTTCTTAATGAGCGTGTTACATCTTAGACCATATCATCACTTATCATCCGGTGAGAAAGTGGTCAAATGCTCATCAATCGTTTTCCTTATCTCAATTAAAGGCAATCTCTCTCTTGTATTTAAGTAGGGTGATGTTAAATTTCCTAGTTAGTGCCTCATCTATTGCTGAAGTGTAGTCCATAATATAGCTGTATTTTGGTTTGATTCTGGAATTCACCTAGTGCAGGGGTTCCCTAACTTATTTGAGCCACGCCCCCTTTCGACCATAAAAAAAAATCCGCGCCCCCCCCCCCCCCCGTCCTCCAGTCGAGATTATCAGGTCAGGGTAAAAAAAGTGTTCAAAATAAGTATTTTTATTGCTCATTAATTTTTTTCACTCATACAAAAGGTATTTGGTATGTTGTACCAAATACCTTTGATAGCGACCGTGAGGTGCCCGCGGGAGTCTAGAGGCTGATATTGTCCGACTGAGGAAACAATATTATGTTCTTCACAGGTGTCAATTTTAAATAATTTCATTGGTTGTATCGAGCCGTCTGGAATGCATGCTCTCAACGATCGCAGGTGTTAACTGCACAGGTGGCCCGCGCCCCCCTTGAAACATCTCTGCGCCCCCCCTGGGGGGCGCGCCCCCCAGTTAGGGGACCCCTGACCTAGTGTATAATTTATTGTTTTAGAAAAAATAATGTTATGTTTCTGTGTATACGGGCATTTTCACTTTTGGGTGCCACCCCCACTTTTACGCTGTCCCACGTCTTTAAAAATTTATTGCATATTAATAATAATGAGTGTTATTATAATAAGTATATCAATCGATGCAGAGTAAATTAAACTATGTGTCTGAACATCAATTTTTATGTAATTAAGATTAATTAATTCAATTATGGTTAATTCAAATACTCAGGGGAGCCGTTTCTGACTTGTCCCAGTCCTTGTCAGCTTCAAAGTATTGAACTTACTGGTAAAATTTCCTACAAAAACATAATCAAGTTTTGGTTACCATGATAGTGGATCTATTCTTCCGTCACATTTATCTAAAACTGTAAATGCAATTGTGATATTACAGTGGAAAAATACATTTGTGTAAAGTCCTCAAAACTCGGTGTCATCTGACATGTCAGCAAAGTGACGGGTCTAAAGGGATATTCCGTTTTATTTAAAGCCGTTTTATTTAAAAAAAATAGTGACACTAACCACAAGGGATCATTTTAGCTTAGCGAAATCAGTCAGTCTGTTCAATCCGCGGAAAAAAGAGGGTGTCTTGCTGGTGTTGGCGGTTGGTCACGATTTGGTAGGTCAGATTTGAAGCCTTTTTCTTAATTATTATATTTGTCTCACACTATCCAACTATTTACTATCTGTTTTTGGTGTTATTTAGCGAGTGTTTTTAGGAGTTCATTTAAAAAAATGTCATTCAATTAGGTTAGAATGCATTTTTCTCATTAGCTACGTGTATAATGTGACGGTCAGTTCAGTTACGTTTTATGCCGTCACATATTAGGGCGGACCACCAAAGTCACCAAACTGACTCATAAGGCTAGGTGTACATACGTGTACTCAATCAAATGAAATTTAAGAAATACTTCTTAAATTTCATTTAAATCATAATTTATTTAATTAGCCTTACATTTTTGTTTTTTTTGACAATTATTGTGCCATTATAGTTAAGCTATAAGTTAGTTTAAATAAAAATAATAGATAACTTTCTATTACCTATTCGCATGTTTGACATGTTTACTTTAATTAATAAAATTAATATTATTAATACCATACTTCAAATTATGTGATTAAATGTTACTATGAAAAAACATCGACTTTTAGTTCTAATTTAGTATTGTACATCATGTAGCCTCACCCTAAGGATTTTAGGTGTGTCAGTTTGGTGACTGTCCCAATTTTTATGTGGTTTATTTTACTTTTATCAGTTTTGTTTTGAAGTTTGCATAATATATATTTTTCTTTTATTGTTTCAAATAATTTATTTTACCTATGCAACTTATAAATTAAGAAATAGGTCACTAAACTTATATATTAAAAAGAAAATTATGATTGCAATGGAGTCACTCGTCACCAAACCGAATTTAAATCTTAATTTTAAGAAATTTAAAATAAGTAACTCATTAGTGTGTATTGTTTTTTGATAAATTTAATTAATCTGCATTAATTAAAGGTAACAATTACGTTTAAAACCCTTTGTTTTAAATGTTACAGTCGTTTTTCAATGTCACCAAACTGACCGTTATTTTTCTATAGTGTCCACTTAAAAATTGATTTTTACATAGAAATTAAGGTATTTGTAGGAAACAAAATATAATTTTTAGTTCAAAAAACATACGAAAATATTATGAAAGACTTTAATAAACTCAAAACTCATGTCTATAAAACCTCCATAATTTACGTATGGTGGCACTCAAAAGTAAATATGCCCATACAGTTGTGGTCATATAATTAAGAACGATTTGAAGTTCTAGAAGTTTTTTATATAAATCGTGCCACACACAGAGATGTGTACCTTTTGAGAAGCATCTAGTTATGTTATAAAATAGCCACATTAATAGAGCAACGTGGCATAAGAATATTATAATGAAATCGCAAACTATTTTTTTCACATTATATTGATTTTACCAAAGTAACATATTCAAACAGTACTGAAGCTGGAAAGAACGATTTATTAAACTGCTCGGGAAATGTTTTGTATGACACTTACATTTAAAAAATTACAATATAATATGTAGCGCAGAAAATTTAAAAATCAATTTAATACGTTTTTGACTAAAATTTATAGTTAATAGCATATCCACAGCTTTTAATTACTGCTTTACACCGGCGAGCCATTAACTATATTAATTTTTGATATTTCGCAAACGAAATAGAGTTCCATTCTTCTACGAAAACGTCGTACAGCTTGATAGCTCTCATAAATTTTCACACTTTGTATTGGAAACCTTTTTCTTTACTTTGAGCCACAGATTCTCTATTGGATTTAGATCTGGGCTGTTGGCTGGCCAATTTAAGACAGAAACTGATTGCGCTGTAAGAAATTCCTTTACGGTGCGTGCAGTGTCCTTTGGATCATTGTGATGCTGGAATGTTCAAATAACCGGTAGAACGTCTTCAGCGTAAGATAACATTGTTTCTTCCAGTATATTTTTGTATTGGAACTGATCCATGTTAGCTTTTATCAACTTTACAGGTCCAACACCATGTCCAAAAAACCATCCCCAAATTTTCACATTCCACCACCGTGCTTTAATGTAACTTTCGTGTACTTCAGGGTCGAATGCTGTATTCGTGGGACGTCGTACATATCATTTTCCATCGAAACATACTCTGTTTATTTTCGACTCGTCAGAAAAAAAGTACATTTTACCAATATCGCACAGTCCAGGTTTCATACTTTCTCGCTAATGTCAGCTGGACTTGCCTGTGGCAAAGTTTCAACATGGGTACCTTTCTTGCTATCCTTCCGTGCAATATTTCTTCTACCAAAAGTCTTCTAATAGTGCATGCTGAGATGCTGTAGGGTTGTTTTCACCTAAATATTATTTTCTTGTCATTGGACCCTTTAGAAGGATTTTGTTTTGCCATACGAACGATGTTTCGGTCATCTCGAGGAGTTGATTTTCACTGTTTAGGTACACCCGAAACCTTCGAAGTAGTTTGATACGTAGCAAAATGCTTTACAGTGTGGAAAACCATCGTTTTTGCACATTGTTGATGGTCGGCTATCTTTTTGTTGGACCAAATACTTCTGTACCAAATCAACTGATTTTTCTCTAATTAAATTTGAATAAACGTATAAATTATTGAGCGTTCTTAATTACGTGGCCAGCCAGTAAATAGGAGTATTATGTTTAGAAGTAGTGTAAACAGTTTGTGTATTTATTTTTAGCTAATCATGTGTATCAATGAATACAGTGTTATTATGGAAAAGTTTTACGATACCGAGAACAATAAAAAATAATGCATGCGTGTAAGTTTTGCATCTTAGTTAAAAAAATCTTCCCTTTATATCAGCGTTCTTAATTATATGACCACCACTGTATGTGTTGTTATAGTAAATAAATGTCTGTCTATTTAAAATTCAACTTACATGTGTGCAGTAAATGTTGACAAGCCGTTCCCCGCATCTGATCCTGCACAATCCTACACCTTTACCTCCGAACCAGTCTCCGTGCTGTACCTTATGTATGTAGCCGTTTAAAGGCCATTGGTGAAAGAATATGTCTTGGATCAACCATCTTGAAAATACACAGAGCCCTGAGCCGAGAACACCACTTGAAAAAATAAAAAATAGTTTCACAAAAATTCTTTCCAGTTTTAGGCGTGAAAGCGGAACAGAATGAAAAGTTATACGTGGGAAAGTGAATATACTCTTACCTATAAAAATAGTGGCAATAAGGCAACTTTTCTTTAAGTTTTTCTTTCAGAAATAGATAATCATATTCACTCCAAACTTCTTGTAAACAAACTAAATCGTGTTCACTTTCTCGTAAATAGTCACCGATAGCTTGAAATCGTTCTCTACGATTTTTAGACACGACAGGTATGCCCCTGAAAAATATGATTTCTGTTAATCAACACCTGTTAAATTATTTACGGCAACAAGTCTCTGAAGAAGTGACTTGATAAATGTATTATTGAAACGCGATTACTATATTAAATTAGATACAGACCAGCAGTTCAAGGTGAAGATATTTAGAGTAAACTCCAATGCTTTTTCGGGAATCATTTTGTCTTCTTTGTTACTTTTTTCGAATTAGTTTTCTTTCAGTAAAATTAACGAAACAACCACCACAACGACCTCCTTCAATATTTTTTTATTGCACTAGTTTTTTTTTTTTAAATTTTGACATTAGTTCGAACAATGTTACCAGAATTAAAAAAGATTAAACTTCAATGAATTCTTGCTAATTGAGGGCAATACCAGCTGCTACTATTTATTTTAATCCATAGATGGCACCCCCATGGAAGAAAGTTGTACCTAGGGTTTTTTTTTTTTATTTATTTCGGTCTGAGACCGATATGGCCAATTTGTAACAGCCAGGGGCAAGTTTTAGAATATTTCAAGTTTCTTCATAAGTTTTGGCGTCGTACATCTTGCCAGTATCAAGTATTGGCCTATAGTTTCAAGTTATGGTAGAGCGGTGGCAACTTTACTAGAACCAAACTAGAACCTGACTAGTATACTAGATATCTGTGACTAGAACCTTCAAGGACCTTCGGCGCGAACGACGTCCATGTTTAACACTCAATTTTGTTTTCACTACACTTGTACACATTCACGATTCACGGAACTAAATTGAATAAGATTCCACAAAAATTACACAATTTAACCGAGTTTACAACATAGTTGATCGAAAATAAAATTGGAGCACGACATGTTGTCTCCGCTTTCCCGCCGAAAGTCCCTATGTACCGTGCACTATTTGTACACCACAAAGTGCACTGTGCAGCGCGCTGCAAACTTGCACCTTTGAAGAGGTACTAAAGTTTAGTCCAAGTTTACGGACTTTTAATCTTGGGACTATCTCGTTGAAAACGCCTTCGGCTCCTAACCACAGTTTACATCGGCTATCTAGGACCTACCGCGGATGTATCTAGTTAAATAGTACCTACCCTACCTACTACCGATAAATGTCGTAGGTACTTCATAGATGGTCAAGACTAAGCTAATCTTTTTTTTTTTTTTTACGCGGGGAATCTCCATAAGACCGTCAGGCCGCTCCCGGGGGAGAGCGGCCCGATGTGTGGGGGTCCCCCCGGCCAAGATGGTGTGCGGCCAGGGTATACCCACTAAACCCCTCGGTGTCCGTCTTCTCCGCTAAGTGTGGGGACAGACGGGAAACGCTCTCGCATACTACCGTCTGCCCCACAGCGGTTGGCCGCGTCCGGCCTCCTCGCCAAAAACCTCCGCAGGAGGTAAACCCTCACGAGGGGCGGCGTGGACACGCCACCGCCACCTCACACCCCTGGTTCCCCTGCAACGGGTGAGGTCTGTGGCCCCGTCAGCCGCAAGCCGAAGCTCAAGCGGCTCCTCCTCGGGTGGGTTTTCGCTTCACCGTGGGTGAGTAAGCCACGGTTACTAAGCCCCCCCCCCCCCCCCCCCCCCGCCACGACAAGGCGGGAACCCTTCGGGGGGGAAGACTAGCTAATCTGGGCTAGGTTAGTTGCCTTAACTAGCCCCCGGATTCGCTGTCCACGACGAATAGCTGTGCAAGCCAGCCTAATACTATTTTGTAATTTTATTTAAAAAGATTTTAACAAATTGTTTTCTAGTAGACTCACGTAGACTCCTTTTCATAAAAAAACTACCAGACAAAGCGCCGCTGCCTGCAGTCACCATATCGGTCTTTTACTTGGTTTTTGTAAAACATAGGGATTTACTTCTTAAAATAAATTAACAATAAACTTAACTTAAAAGTCATAATATATTTACCATAATTATATACCTATAATAGTCTTAATACAAATACTTAGTACTATTTTAGATTACGGTGAACCTAATACAGCTTCACACAATGGATTCATGGTGACGTAAGAGGAAGATTGGCTATCGTCGTCGTCTTCAGGCGGGACCATCAAACCAGCCAGTTTCAGAGCGGTGCTACTTTTAGGAAGTCCTTTGTCTTTTCTCTCTCTTCGACCTGCGGGTGTAGCTTTCTTGGGAGATTTAGGCTTCGGGTTTGTATGCATTAGCATGTGTTTGGTTAATTTTGCCTGTAAAAAGAAAAATAAACATTAGAATCGCAAATGCTAAAAATACTAAAGCAACGCGATTATAACCGATGGGAATATCGGGATCAAAAGTAGCCTATGTTACTCAGGGTGAATGTAGCTTTCTAATGGTGAAAGAATTTTTGAAATCGGTCCAGAAGTTTCGGAGATTACCCCCAATATACATACATACATACATACATACATGTTACCAACGTTACCTCTTTATAATATTAGTATAGACAAAGGAGTTTATCTTACTAATATTATAAATGCGAAAGTAACTGTCTTACGCTTTCACGCCTAAACCACTGAACCGATATTAATGAATTTTGGTATAGAGATAGAAAGTACCTTGGAGCAGGACATAGGCTACTTTTAGCCCCGTAAATCCCGCAGGATCGAGACTTACGCGGGTGAAACCGCGGGGCGCAGCTAGTGCATAAATAAGTGTTATTTTAGAGCTTAAAATACAAAATGACATTACACTTTACCTAAAAGAGACCTTCAGCATTTATGCACAACTTTCTTTATAAGTAAGGTGTGGGCTGTGTTAGGTAAAGCGGATGACACTTTACCTAAGTCATGTATTTCGAACTTTATAGAGAACACGCAGAACCAGAAATTAACATCTATGGTCTACATTTCTGGTCTGGTGAAACCCCGGCATAATTGTTTGTCTGGCAACATCGGCGGCCTTTCTAGCGCGTCGTGCGAACTCCCGACTGCGACGTAGAAGGTAACGGGTTCAATTCCCGCCGAGGACAAGGATTTTATGCAGACCATAAGTATTGTGTTTCCGATTCTGGGCGTTTTCTATATTAATTATGTAATAAGTTATATTAAGTAATATTTTCCCGGGTCTTAATCGCGTGAATTTTACTTTTTAATTCTCAAACTTAATGGTCGTCGTTTCGACCATGTTACAACAGGTGTCCCCTCGCGACCAAGACCGTTGTAACATGGTCGAAACGTCGAGGTAAGAGAATTAAAAAGTAAAAATCACGCGAATAAGACCCGGGAAAATATAAATTTATGAGTTCCAATCGTGTTAGTTTAAAAAGTTTATGTAGAGGTATTTGCAAAGAAGTTATAATTACCTTAGTACATAATTTTGCTTGACAGATTTCACAAACATGTTTTATCTCCATATGAAACATTTTGATATGTTGCCGCAAATTGCTATTTCTTGTGTAAGTTCTGAAATGATAAAACAAAACTATTTAGATACGACTGCTGGTGAGTTCAGAAAAATATGTTCATTTTAAATTTCCAAAATTTCCATATTTCCAGCAATTGGAAAATTTAGTTTTGCAAGACTTGCACAATGGAAACGCGGCTCTTGTATAAAATTCAGTCAGTGTGTTTGTGTAAAGAAGTAAAATTTTTAAATTAAAGTTTTTACTGTGTGTTTCCGCAACTAGCCCTATAACTGGGTCCTTTTGCGTGATTTTAAACCGTCCCTTCACGATTTCCTTCACCGTAAGAGCGATGATAATAGCGCACATATTTTTTTCTTAAAGAAAAAGACATTGGTGCGCGGACTGCCAGGATGCGAAACCATGATCTTCGGAATGAAAGTCGCGGTATCTACCACTAGAGTCTAGACCAACATCGCTCGTTAGGAGTAAATAACATAGTAGTTTACTTTGAAATTACACACAAACCACACACATTGTCACATTTATAATATTAGTACACGCACGCGTGGTCACGCTACGTAACTGCATGATATAACAACGAAACACGTAGTCAGGTGTGATATGTTTCAAAATAGTCTTACCTGTTACAATCTTCATAGGGACAGGCGTGTATTTTAGGAGTTATTCTAAACGTGTGTGTCTTCAGATGGTGTACAATGTGCCCACGTTTCTTGAACTTCCTACCACATTGGTCACATATAAACTCTGGAAATAGATAAACAAAATATATTTTACTTAATAAATATTTCTAAACAGTTCCCGCCGGGCCAATAAGCCGAGCGAATGCATTGCCTTGAGAAATAAGAAATAATAGATAGATTAAATGTCGGTACTCAGTTTTAACTTATAATATGTACAAGTTTCAAATTTTATACTACAGTAATGTATGCTTATGAACTGTGGACAATCAATATCTATAAATGGCTTTGTCCTGCCTGACTGACTGATAATGTATACGTAATATATTTTGCACGACGACAATCTAGCCCCAAACAAAGCACTAGGCTTGTACTATGGGTACTACACAAACGGATATGCTACATATTGGTGGTTCAATACACAGCATAAGCCGCTGATAATAATAGAGGGCCAAAATTTGAAAAGCATCTTCTTTATGTGATGTAGAAATTGTTTTGTTATTTAATCATCATCATCATCATTTCAGCTGTAAGAAGTCCAGTGCTGGACATAAGCCTCCCTCATAGATTTCCAGATGCTTCGGTCATAAGTGGCCTGCATCCATCGTGAACCCGCGGCCTTAACTAAGTCGTCCGTCCATCTTGTTGGTGGACGTCCAACGCTGCGCTTTCCGATCCGCGGTCTCCATTCGAGAACTTTTCGGCCCCAACGACCATCTGTTCTCCGTGCTATATGTCCTGCCCACTGCCACTTCAAAGAGCTAATCCGTTTGGCTATGTCGGTGACCCTCGTTCTTCTACGTATCTCCTCATTTCTGATTCGATCCCGTAGAGAAACCCCGAGCATAGCTCTCTCCATAGCTCTTTGAGCAACTCTAAGCTTATTCATAAGGCCTATAGTGAAGCACCACGTTTCGGATCCGTATGTCATCACTGGCAACACACACTGATTGAAGACTTTCGTCTTAAGGCACTGAGGTATTTTAGACGAAAAGACGTTGCGGAGCTTCCCGAACGCTGCCCATCCGAGCTGGATTCGACGATTGACCTCTTTCTCGAAGTTGAACCTACCTAACTGGACTGTCTGTCCTAGGTATACGTACGCGTCAACAACTTCGAGAGCCGAATTCTCAACCATAACAGGGGTAGGTACAACATGGGCATTAGACATGACTTTCGTCTTGTCCATGTTCATCTTAAGACCTACCCGCTGGGAGACTTGATTGAGGCCTTCGAGCATCGTACTGAGTTCCTCCATCGACTTTGCCATGACTACAATATCGTCGGCAAACCGAAGGTGAGTGAGTGTTATTTAATAAAGCTCTGTAATAATTATTAAAAAGATAGTAAAAATAATAACTAGCCCGCGTAAGCCCAGGTCTCGCGGGAATATCGAAATAAAAAGCTTATGTGTTATTCCAGGTCACCAGCTATCTACATACCGAGTTTCATGGTAATCAGTTCAGCGGTTTTTACGTGATTGAGCAACAAACACACACACATACATACTCAAAAACATTCAGCTTTATAATATTAGTAGGATGTTATATACAAACCTGAGAAACTGTGTACAGTCTGTTTATGTTTCAAGTAATTAGACCAATGATCAAACACCATGGTGCAGTGGTCACAGTTGTAAGTTTTGTGGTGCTTCAGATGTTTTCTTCTTTCCAGCCGACTGATGAAGTGCTTATCACATAGAGGACAACTGCCAACGGACATCATTCTATATTATTTTTATGCTATTACTTTTTACTCAGCAAAGCATGTATGTACACTTATCTAAATAGACTATACTCGCATTTTGCAGTACATTGCTGCTTTGAAATTACGAAGTAAACACCAGCGAGTGATTGATTATCTGAAAGCAATGTACTGCATAGTGCCTATGAAAGTTAGTTATCAACTTGATAGATAATACACCTAGGCCACACACCCAGTGTGGCCTAGGCACCTATTCTTCAATTTCTAATCTGTCTTAGTGTGACTCTACCAGCCTATGTATTGGAACATTACAAATCCATACGATTTTAAACTTTCATGGTTGTTTTTACTACAAATATAATTAAATAGCAAAAACAAATTTTAGCATGGTAAATACCCTATTTACCATGTTAAAATTTGTTTTTTAACGGAGCTCGATATTTATCAAGCTAGGAGAACTAGCTTGTGAACAAACCAGTTGAAATTACTGGCGAAATATCGAGCTCCGTTAAAAAACAAATTTAAGCATGTTAAATACTCCGTTATTTAATAATATTTGAAATAACAAATCCACTTGGCAATACAACTTATTGTAGTGGATAGTAGCAAGTGTCTGAATTCTCATTGAAAAAGGTATGTCTGAACATACACAACCCCTATTTTGTAAATTTGAGGGTTAAATCAAAACTAATAAAAGAAAACTATGCCTGAAAGATTTCACAAAAGTGTGAGTGTACATATGGGCACTCAATTGGTGTTTCTTCTTGAAACTCTCACTGCAGACGTCACAAACGTATGATTTTGTAGGATCGTGAACGGTCTTCAAATGCCTCTTCAAATTGTGCTGGTGGGTAAATGTTTTCATGCATTGTGGACATCTGGAAATGACAAATTACATAAAATTATCAATGTGGTATGTTCTATGGATTAGCTCTTTGAAGTGGCAGTGGGCAGGACATATAGCACGGAGAGCAGATGGTCGTTGGGGCCGAAAAGTTCTCGAATGGAGACCGCGGATCGGAAAGCGCAGCGTTGGACGTCCACCAACGAGATGGACGGACGACTTAGTTAAGGCCGCGGGTTCACGATGGATGCAGGCCACTTATGACCGAAGCATCTGGAAATCTATGAGGGAGGCTTATGTCCAGCAGTGGACTTCTTACAGCTGAAATGATGATGTTCTACTTATTGTTGCTACCTGAGTGTTAATTAAACCTTTGAAGTGTTAACCTAATAGCAACTTGTACTTCAACCTGTGACCGCTGTTCCTTGGAATGCAACTGGTAGGTACCTCAATGATTTTGAGTTGCATCCATTACTATACTTGGATTTATCTATACTTTGTCTCTTAGGTCAAAAATGTAAACACATGTCAATATAAAAGGATAAATATATCAAGAGCCGTCACTTTCAAATAAATGTATTTATTTACATTTTTGATTTAAGATTCTGAGACGTTTAGGTATAGAGGAAGTGTTGGCAATGTTATAAAGACCAGTAAGTGAATCTGTTATAAATCTTTTCTAATATTATAAAGAGGAAAGATTTATTTCTTGGTTTGTTTGTAATGAATAGGCTCCGAAACTACTGAACCAATTTCAAAAATTCTTTCACCAGAAAGCTACATTATCAAGGAGTAACGCTACTTTTGATCCCGATATTTCAAAGGGATCAGGACTTTCGCGGGGACACTGCTAATAATTATATATATAACTCCAGTACACTTGTGTGTACTTTGACTTGTGGCCACTACAATTTGATATTACCTAGGTATAGGACCGTCAGCGTCGTTACAAAGCGGTATCTCGGTTAAGGTAAATGCACACTAATTCTAGCTGAATGCAGTAAACAAATTCATGTAGGCAGGTGTGTGAGGTTTCATTGGATTTTATATAAAATACTAGAACTCTGTCATTTGATTAGTTCAGCTAGGATAAGTGCGCGTTCACCTTTAATAAAAAAATGATTAGAAAATTACCTGTGTAAAATCTCAAATTCTCTAAATGGTTTTATGTGAACATTTAGAATGTGGCGATCTAGATGACTTTTACTGAAATAACTTTTGTCACAATTCGGTACTCCACACTTAAATGATTTAATTTTCTGTAATGTAATAGGTAACAAATATCAATGTGCAGTTTGAACTTCTGTTTTCATTTTTGGACCTAACACTGAGCGTTATGTAGGCACAAGATTATGTCACATGCATGCTACATCATGCAGAACACATTACATAGTATATTAATGTATCATGATGGAGTATATTCACAGTTATCTTGTTGCTTACAGGATGATTATTGAAAAGAAATGGGTAGAAAGTATCGTCACTTTTTGGAGGTTCGTTTAGAGGCAATACCGCATTGACGGTGACTTGTTCCCCCATCGTAAATACTGTTTTGCGATGTCTTATTTACGCATTAATTAATAACAAGTTACTAAATTGAACTATTATCAAATTCACCGACAAGATAAATAATAATAAACTTGTGAATAAAACTTTGCATGACAAAAGGACAAAAGAAAAGAATCCGGAGGACAGTTCCTTGAGTTTGACGTTTAAGAAATTGAATTTGACGTTTATGAAACGATCAAGTTAGTTCCGGGCACGACGCTCAGATGGCGCAAATTTTGACAAGTAGGTACTGTTTGATTACCGTCTGTGTCGATCAAAACAAAATTTCGATTTCAATTCAATATGGCTGAAATCCGTGTGTTTGCGCGAGTGATTATTGTTTTCCATAATAATAAAGCTGTGAAAAATCCATTAAGTGCGTTAAGTTGAGCTTCAGCTCCTTCGCTTTTCTGTCGATTTAATTTCAAGCTATATGTGGTGTTTTTTTTGCGAAAGGACGCTTTTTGTGTGAAATAGACGCTCTTAAAGTTTAGTGGAATATTCTAGTTTTCAAAATGCCTAGGCGGTGTGCTTTTGGATGTGTATCTTCAGGTGAGTGCTTGATAATATATTAAATGTATCTATCTACTATTTGTCTTGGATAACAATACTCTCAAATCATTAAAATAATAAAAAGTTTACCGGTAGCTATACATTTTAACCACTAATTATTCTGATAGAAGAAAAGATGGCACTTGCTTTTCTTAAAATTATTGTCCTTTCGTTATTATATTCTTCATTTAAGCATTTAGGTTCTATGTTAAAGCATTTATGTTATTATAATACCTATCCAGTTTTGTAAAATCTAATTAGAAACTAATTGAGATGGTACAACTATAGCCATGTCTGTCCTGTATTCAATTTACTAGAATCCTAGTGTGCTTAGACTTTTATGTTTCATATTTATTTATATTGTTTAATTACCTACATTACAGGTTCCATACCAAGACATAAGTTTCCAAACCCAGAAAAGTTCAAACATGAATTTGAGACATGGGTTTCCCTTGTCGGCGGTAAATTGGAAAGGTCTTCGGATTATGATTTTTATAAAAAGAAACAAATTGTATGTGACCGGCACTTCACCGATGATGACCGAAATCGCAACCACAGAATAAGATATAAGGCAATTACATCGCTTCATTTAACTGGTAAGTGAATGTTTTTTTTGAAACAGCTATAATATATTCTACTAACTGCGTCCCGCGGTTTCACCCGTCAGTCCCGATCCCGTGAGAATTTAGGGATCAAAAGTATCTTCGATAATGTAGCTTTCTTTTGGTAAAATATTTTTTCACATCGGGCCAGCGGTTCCTGAGATTTCACTTGATGTCTTTTTTTTAAATGAAAGTAGTATGATACTACTATTTACTACTACTACTATTTAGTCAAAATAAATTTAGATAAACCTACATTTTTCATTAAAATTCCAGTGTCGAATACGGCGGTCGCAACATGGTAATGGACTCAACAAATAAAGAAAATATTTGCCACAGAGATATCAATATGTTACGAGGTAATTTAATCAGTTTTATTTGATTTGTTTTTTTTTTGAATTGGCTGGAAAGTGATTTATTCCCAAAATTTCCCATTACTTTGTTTAATATTATTTCACATAATAATATTTAGCACCAAATTCGAGCAACTTGGCTTGTATTATGATGACAAAATAACAATGTAGTTATGTAGTTACCGAAGACATACCTTCTTACCATGTCTTTGGTATCTAGATCGGTTTCTACTTATTAGAGCTTGTTTAAGGAAAAGGTTGTTGTGTTTTCCAACATTTGGACGCGCACTGAGATTCTACTCACCCTTCTATTAAATTTATTTCTATCTCTCTCTCTCTCTCTTCTATTAAAAAAAACATTCATACCAATTAATATCTGTATGTCCAACAAACATTATATTTGACGACGAGGATTCAATCAGAACCCTTCGCCTCTCATGTCTATGTATATTCAGATAAATTTCCCATGGCAAGTTTCTAGTAAAAATACCTTGAACAATAAAAACAAACAGAAATATTGTGTAGGTTGGTTTTTGATTTTTTGCTCAATTATCATTTCAGATGATGAAGTGCCAAGTAACAAAAAAGCTTGCTCAAGCAAGATTGGTGCAGAAAGCAATGAAAATAATTTGAATAAAGGTAATTTTAGCATAATTACTGTTTTTTTTTAAATCAGTCCAGTAATTTCGGAGCCTTTTCGTTGCAAACAAAGAAACAAATATCGTTCCTCTTTATAATATTAATAACAAACAATACAAATGTAGATTATTATTAATGTTTTTATTTTTTTGCTGTTTCAGATTTTATTCCATATTATAGTCACGTATCTCATTATATTATTATCATACATATGGATCATAATTATACTAAATCCTACAAGTCTCCCAATACAAAAAAGGTATTAATAAATGAGTTATTTATTTTATGTCTTGCTCCGATAGGAAAACATATTGCTGTTAATATTTTTAACAACTTAACATGTTTTTATTTTAACGGAACCCTATTACTGAGATTCCGCTGTCTGTCCGTCTGTCACTAGGCTGTATCTCATGAACCGTAATAGCTAGACGGTTAAAATTTTCACAGATGATGTGTTTCTGTAGCCGCTATAACAACAAATACTAAAAACAAATTAAAACAAATATTTAAGGGGACACCCATACAACAAACGTGATTTTTACATAAAATGTATTTTTACAACAATCGCCATCTAGTGATGTACTAGCGCCAGTGGTATAATAAATTTTAACGTTTTCGTTGCGTTCACGGATTGCTTGGTCCAGTATTCATTTTAGGGTTCCGTGCCTAATTGTGATAGTGGTACGGAACCATTCGTGCGCGAGTCCGACTCGCACTTGGCCGGTATTCATCCTTATATTTTTTTTCTGTTTCAGATTTATATCCAAATAGTCATGAATTTTTTGAAGACCTGCAAGACATAACAACAAAGTATTTGAAGTCAAAAAGTGTAGCCAAGACCAACATAAAAGCAAGCATTAGAGACCTTAGTGAAATATTTATTAATTTTCCATTTGATTGCGAAACCCATAAAGATAAAGAAAAATTGAAACACCTTGAAATACATTTTTTACAAATTGAAATACATTGAGTTCCCAAAAGTCGTAGCTTAAATCACTGTCCTCGAACATTGTTTTTAATTACCTTCTCTACCTTTCTTTTAATTGTCTTCTCGGGACCACAGCCGGTATAACCCGTTTGCCGAAACGTCGAGGTAATTAAAAACAATGATTATTTTTAACGCGATCTAGACCCGTGTCTAATAATAATGATGGACGGAAATCGTGTAAGTTTAAAAAGTGTATTAATTAACTACATTTGATTACTGAACCATTTTTATTTAGTACCTATGTTAATAATGTATCTTTCCTTCTACCACAATGACACTAGTATGTTATTTAAATTTATAAAACCGCACATTGAACAAGTTTGTTTATAATATTGTGTAAATACAAGAATTCGAATGTAATAATGAAACTTTCTATGGACAATAATATTACTAAACTCTAAGGACAATACCTTAATAAAGTACCTCAACTTATGAAAATCCGTTTTATTTTTATATTATTATTAAAGCAAACTTAGAATAATAAAATGAAAAAAATGTTTTAAGCAAACTTAAATCAAACCATCCTACTGTCTCGGTGTAGGATGTTTTGATTTAAGTTTGTTAAAAACAAATCGAGCGCCTTCATGAGCTCGTACCCCTCCACCCGCACCCCTCCCCTCCATTAGTTCCGGGCACATCGTTCAGATAGCGGTAGTTATGCTAGTTGACACAAATTCGCCGAGAGAGGGCACTCTTTTTCCGTACTATTATACTACTCTTTGAAAGAATCCCAGCAAAGTCCATTGACATTTCGTTTTTTTTTATTTTACTAGCTTTTTTTTATTGTCATAGGTTGCCATTTGCCTTAGAATTGTCTTCGAAAACAGTGGAAAAACTTCGAAATAATTATAAAGCTAAATAACCAAATGAATAATTGGTTATACTAATTAGCATAATTAATTAATTACACTCGGACTAATCTATTTGTTTGCATTACAAAACAATTGGGCATTCGAAGTTGTTTACTAAAACAAAACCAACCCACAGACAGACAGAAGAGTGGGTTAAGCTGTATACTGAAAAGCCCTTTGCCTGCTCTTTTGAGGTGGGTTTTAAAACAAAAAAGATTTTTTTTGTGATGTGAAGTGTGTGAGCTATTTCATGCAAATTGAAATTTTAGTAAAATTGCGCAATAAACATTATCAAAATAAATTATTTTGTGGTATTGGAAGTAATTTCATTGTTAGCTAATTAAAAGAGACGATTCCACTATTTTTGTGACTCTCACACTCTGTCAAAAGCGGAGTCAGCTGACGTGCATAAACAAAGGGCATGTCAATATTTTGAAGGTAAAAAGATTCGCGTGGAAAAATAAAGCAAGAAAATGGACGTAGACGGTTCATCTGTTCCTGGGGAAATAGACCAAAATCTGCTGCGGCAATTCAGTTGTATGAACACTACAGACCGAGAGGATCTTATAGGCCAAATGCAAAGACTGTTAGAGTGTTCTTACTTTACAGCTAAATACTGCCTGGATATGAGCAACTGGTAATGATTCACTCAATTAAGTATATCTAATTCGTAATATTCTGTTGTAAGATATTCACCAACATATATTTTTGTAGGAACCTCCAAGCTGCAGTGTGTTGCTTTCTAGATTTCTACAGTGTGACAAAGCTACCTAATATGTCGATACAGACAGCTTCAGTGGGCGTTCTAAATGTTGGTCCTGGTGCTAGGTGAGTCTATTGCAATATATATATAGCCAGATGCTGTCTTAATGCTGCACCTTGCAGTCTGACTTGCTTAAATCCCGATTATAAGGGAATTTGAGATAAATGTTAGCCAGTGCTTTAATAGAAGTCTAGTAATCCATAGGTAATAGATTAATAACTTTGTGAAATGCCACAAAAATCACAGTTATTCTTCTGAAATGGCACCAGTTGAAGGTCAGAAAAGTAGTTTTTTTAATTTCTTGTCGATGAAATACTACTTTCTAAAACACTAGAGCCACTACATTTGGTATTATTTACCTATATTGACAAATAAATGACCTAAATATTTTTATCTTTTAGTTTTGAACATACTTGGACAATAGCCAACTCGGGGTCGGAACAATGGCCGGGCAGCTGTCGGCTGATTCAAGCTGGTGGGGAGCCCCTAGGTGCTACTCCATATTACGTGCCACCATTACCTCCTGGGAATTCTATATCCGTTACTTTGAAATTTGTGGCGCCTACTACACCTGAAGTTCATAAAGCATACTTCCAACTCTTTACAGATAAGGGTGATCCGTTTGGTGGTATGTTACATTGATTTCCATTTTTTCCAAAAATTCTACAGTGGATTTTACTGTGCCACCTTAAACTGTACTGTACATAATTCTGTTTCACTAGATATCTGGTCCATAGTTCAAAAATCCAAGTAGGTATGAGTTAAAATAATATTAAAATACTAGCCTAGCTGTGTCTTGCGGTTTCACCCACGTAAGGCCAGATCCCGTGGGAATTTGAAAAAACTCTTTCTTATCAGATGCCTTCCTACATCATATAAAGAACACACTCCAAATTGCAGCTCTCTTCTATCAGCGGTTAAGCCTATACATCGATCAGTCAGTAAGTCAGGACAAAGCATTTTATAGACAAAGATTACCTGTACTTACTGTTAAGAAAAATTAATAAAGGCAATAAATGAGTAGGTAATCTAATTCTATTTTACATACAAAGAAAAAAGTCTCAAATTTGTGTTAAGTACAAAATCCACATCCTAAAGCAAAAGTTCTTTCCCTCTTGACAATCAAACAACTAAGATTTTGGATAGAAATTGTTATACTTATGATCACCCGCGTAAGTCCCAATCCCGTGGTAATATCGGGATCAAAAGTAGCCTATGTTACTCAGGGTGAATGAAGCTTTCTAATGGTGAAAGAATTTTTTAAATCAGTCCAATAGTTTTTGAATTTCTTTATAACAAACATACAGACAAACACACACACAAAAATACAAATCTTTTCTCTTTATAATATTAGTACATATAGATAAATCGGTACAATCTATCTACTATTGTGTGATGAAGGACAACCACACAATAGTACTACTATTGCTCTTTATACATGGGTGAGCGCACAGTGCATAAGTATGTTTTAATTTAAATGTGTTTGTGGCTTTGTTATTTTATCCAAACAAAACAACAAAAACATCACAAAGCAAAAGTTATTTCGTTTTAAACAGTTGAACTTCAAACTACAGATGAGTTGGTGAGTCAATAAGAAAAACGCAAAAAGTCACAAAGGATAATTCCTCTGTTTTATTTTTAGATGCTTTGTGGGTGACGGTGAGAGTTGAGTGTGAAATGACTATGGGACTTGTGGAGCAACTAGCAGCGTTACCTGTACCAAGTAAAATGGAAGAATCTGTTACACAGGTAATGTGATTGTTGGTGCCAGTATTGAAAGCTGAGAGAGATCAGAGATATAAGGCTGGGACTTAAAAAAAAAATTAAGTTACGAGCTCTACAGCATCTATTTTTATTAAGTAGGTACATTTTTAGCTTTAAGCATTTCCAACTGCACCAACCCTTACTAGTCCCTTCAATACTACTACCACATGGCCCACGGTACAAGTTTTTCAATCGCTTCTTTTCCTAATAAGGTGCGTCTATATATTATTCCTTAAAATTTTACTTGTGGTTGCTAGGGAGATGCTCTACCTACAGAAACCCATAATTCAATAGGTTGTATTGTATCTTTTTACCGGTTACAGTACTTATTATTTTAAGTATGTACTAATTAGGTACACATTGCATACAATTTGTGATATGAATTTTTAATCAGTAAAATGGATGTTGGGGTTTCTGAAGAGCATATTAAAAAATAATCAAATCCTTTGATTCCTCTCCATTTGCCACACTATGTTTGTTTTCAGGATTTGTTCTTTATCAGCAACACTATCGATCGGTACAGTAATATAGGGTGTTTATTTTTGCAAAAAGACAAGGTTTGAAGGTTTGATTCCTGGCTAGAGTAATGAATTTTCCAAAAATCGAAATATACCATTTTAATTTTTGTCAAAATCGGGGAAGCAACTCCTTTCAGGATTTTTCGCTATCTCTTATAGTTTAAGATATCGCCCTGAAGGCCCGTTTCAATGGTTCACCTGGTATAGGAGTGACTTCAAAGATCTCTGACTATACTTGAAACAAAGTTTTTAAGTTGTCCCAGTTAACGTAATTTTTAAATTTAATTTACAGACCCCATCGCCATCACAAGAAGAATAGAAAATGGTAGCAGACACAAATTACAAAGTAGAACTTAACGTAAGTTATTTATTTTTACAAAACACTCAATGATACTTAAGTTCTCTTTCAATAAGATAGCCAAGAATGAAATCAAATTCTTTGGCAGTGAGTGGGCAATTGTAATAAATCGCTATTTTTTAAGGCAGTTTAATCAATCGGGAATTTGTAAAATCATCATAAAAGTGGCCACTTTGCTTATAAAAAATGCTAAAAATTAGTTATCAAACCTAATATTATTGTTATTGAAAATAGTTTTTTATAAGAAATAAGTCCAGAAATAAATCAGAAAATTAATTTAGAAACACATGTGTAAGTCAATAGACTATAATATAATAAGAGCTAGGTTTATTTCAGTTAAAAATTAGGACGGTAGGTGGGAAAAAATATTCGCAAACATTTTTTTTGTTTTGTAAGCCCGTTAATTTGTCTCACAGCAGGAAAAAATAAAATTGTAAAACTAGACATATTTTCCAAGAAACATCAAAAATCCTCCTGTGTCGGCGTTGGAACCCGTGCATTTTGTATGCCAGGCGCCATAAGCCATACGGAAATCTGTTAAATGCCTTGCACAATAAAAATAAGAAATATTCAATCCTAAACATTTTGGAACGAAGTTCTATTATTTTCTTAGTGTTTGCCACACTCAGGAAATACTGCTTTTAGAAAAATGCTTTTAAAATGTTTAGTACCCGGTGGAATTCGAACCTGCGAATTTTCTTAGTGTTTGCCACACTCAGGAAATACTGCTTTTAGAAAAATGCTTTTAAAATGTTTAGTACCCGGTGGAATTCGAACCTGCGACTACTGGTAATCCGAACGAGCGCGATAGTTGCTACGGGTAAGCCTCCCGCCAAGCCGCAATTAACCGATTCAGTGCGGTGGTATTTTTTCCAAGCTTTTGCGCCTGGCGGCGAACAAATGTTCCATGGCTCCTCTAAGGTGCCAAGAGCCAGGGACTTTCATGGCCTAGAAAAATCGTAGAAAACTTTCACCTAGAAAAATCGTGTGAAACCAAAAAAACATTCTTCTTTATATTAAACAAAATAGCTACTTATAAAATAATTCGGTTTCCGTTTAAAATAATAATTGTTGCTGCTATTGAAAAGGTTTACAACTCCTTAAGTGTGCGTTTTCACGCAATATCCTGAAACTAACACTGGAATCGTAATCTGCGTGACAAATAAAGACACTTTCATTTACGGGTAACCTCTGGAAAATGCTATTTTAGCAGAGTTTTACAGGTAAACATTTTGGCTCCTCTCGGGCGTCACACGCCATACACAAAAGATACCAAAGGCGCCTCTGCGGCGCCATCCGCACCCTCTTCGTGTTCTTTCACGAGGATTGAATTTTTGAAAGCATTTTTTAGAAAGCAAATATTAAATTGGTCAACTTTACAATAGTTAGACATATTTACAACATTTGGCACAGTTTCTCCATTCTTGTAGAAAATACTTACTACCTACTGTCCACAATTAAATCGAATTGTAGTTTTAATATAGAAACCCAACATAAATCACTCGTGTGCGTCTGCAACTTACAACAGCGTGACAGAATAATGCAGTAAATAAAATAATAGATTTGTTTTTACAATGTACCTAAGTAGGTAAGTACCTTTTAAGATGCTACAACCATTTAAAATAAAGATGCCACAGGAGCCTAGTCCGGATTGGCGAATGTCCCATGCCTTTGGAGTGTGGTGAGTCCTAGGACATGTATGTGTGTTTTGTTCTAACCTATCGCCTGATGTGGTGCTCAATTATTAGTAGTCTGAGATAGGTACATCATTATTTAAATTGGGATTCTTCAAAAATAATCACTTCAAGTCATGTTTAAAAAAAAATGCAGGCCCTTTTTTTATACTATTCGAACTTGTTATAAAGAGTAATGCCCAAAATTAAGCCATATAATTTGGCGTCAACATCGTGTCTAAACTTAATAAGTCATATTTTGGAAGATTTCAAAAAAGGCGTTCTCAATTTGGTTGTGGCTATTTTAATGTATTAGTGTTGTTTATTATCAATAATTATTCACAGTAGATTTTTAGGTAGTACCTACTTATTTCATTGTTTCTAGGTATTATTTGTAAATCACAAATTTTCATTTAATAAAAATGTCACTTATTATTCCACAATATGTAAAACATATTTGTAATAATGGTTTGTTCTAAAAAAGCTGATGTTAACATAATCAGTGGCCTAATCCTAAATCTTCTAAGAACGTGGCATTCTCCTTTTTATGATTTGTGCTATTTTCCATTAAAAAAAGTAATCATAGACTTACATGCTAAATATTTAGTTTTATGCAAACCAAAATAGTTTTTATCATTTATCCTTTGGATTGTGGCTAGTGGTAAGTTACACTTAAAATAATGTAGAAAAAGCTAGGTGATTCTGATTATAATATTATGATATGAACTTATTGTTAAATTAACTTGTTTGTGCATTAAAGAAATATTTATCTAGATTTTCGAATTAACTGATGTACAAAAACAAAGTAGATTTTACGGCGTTATTTAACTAATTTGGCAGAATATTTTTATTAAATTTACTTATTTTCTTAACCTAACAAGCCTGTATACGTCTTGCATTTTACCTACATTTTTTTTAATACGATAGATGAGCGTTTGACCACTATATTATTATTGGTAGGGTGAGTATGTAAGTGATGATATGGTCTAAGATGTAACATGTTCAGTTCAATATGTTCATCCAGAAAAAGAGAAACGGCAGTGGAACAACCCGTCTTCCTTAGGGGCTGCCCCGGCCAACGTATCGGAACACGGACGAGTCCGCGACATACATGAGAAAGTGCAGATGGCCTATTCGCGTAATAAAATTATCTAAAATAGTATTTCAATATCATTACAGTCAATCTTTAATTTCAAAATTGACATTTGTCAATTAGAAAAATATGATATTTTTCAATAAAAAGTTCTTTGGTGATACCGTTTTCTATAACATTTTTGGGTCAATAATTTCGATTGCAGTCTAGTTGCAAGTAAAATTTTTGTTTTTGAGTGTATTGTTTGCAATTGCAATGATGTTGAGATATTTTATTTTTACAATTTTAATGCAGGTAAAATCCTAGAATGGACACTACTAACGCACGCTGAGTCGTGATAGAAAGATACGGTGGGGCGGATATCTTGGTTAATTTCACTTTAGGCCAATTTAGAACACAAAGATGCATCTGATTATGTGGTAGCAACCATGAACTTCTTAAATGCTAGCGCGTCGCTCGCTTGTGGAAATGCAAGGATCATTAACTCGATCTTACAGTATACTTTAGGGCGTTTTTAGTGTCATAGCACGCGGGACTGGCAAAGGTAATCCCGCATTGCGTGAGAGAATCCGTATGACACTAAGGGTGTTTTAGTCTCATGCAAGCAAACACTCACGCACGCGGGCTTTCCTTACAAATTCCGTGCTTGCGTGAGTCCCGCATATGTGAGCAAACATGCATGGCACTAAAAAAGCCCTAAAACCACCCTCAGTGTGGGATAAGAATAATGTTACTTTGTTTGATATGAATTTAACCTTTTCTGCTCAAACTTCATTTTTACTCTTTGAACTTAGTTTATATTGATTTTAAATAAAAGCATTTTTGTAACTATAATTTTAGTTTCCATTGATATATTATGTAGTACCTAATAGTCAGTTGTAGATAGTTTTACGATGAAATCAACGAATATTTTATATCTTGCGTATAAGGTAGTTACAAGCTAGCTATAGTCCGATTGCTGATTTAATGGACAAAATTGACAAGTAGAGAACACGATTTTTGGAACAAATGTATTTTTTCCATACAATTCGCGTTTTACTTTAGTCAAAGTTAGTCTAGTAGTCCTAAGGCAGTTCAGTCCAAACGGATTACAGCAGATGGAAATTCTCGTATTAAAATTATCCAAAATATCAATTAATCATAAAATTGAATCTTTAAAATTATGAATTAGACGTTTGTCCAATATGATTGATATTTGTCGATAAATATTTATTGCAGTTCATTTGCAAGTTTTTATTTTGAGTGTATTGTTGTAAGCAATGATGCTGTAATTAAATTTGGATAATTCTAACACAGGAATAACCTCCCAGAATATTTGTAAGCCAAAAACGGCGATTTTTTCTTTTCGACTAATAATCAGTAATTACAGTAAATCATTAATTTCATTACAAAACAGCTTAACACACGTGCAATTTCATGAGTTTTGGATAGCAGTCAATTTTATATAAATGTTGATTATAAATTATTTGTCCATAAGTAATTTCATAAATATCAAATTTATTAGTATGAAAGAACTCGAAAATATTAGACTTAGATATTAAAAGTCAGATACACTTTTCTTGATTTTATTGTTGAAGTTTCTACAAATATTTACAATAATTTAAGTATAAATTGCCATTGTAACGACTATGGAGAATTTATTTTATAGTGCCTATTATATAAGATTGAGTAAAAATATTAGTGTTTTCATTTTTTATTGTATTTATAATACTTTTTTTTTAATCTTACTGTGATGTTGTTTTGTATCACAATTACTTACAACAAAAATATAGGTAACAGAAATATTTTTAAGGAAAAATACATCTTCAAAAATCTCGAGCCTCGCCGCGAGCAAATTTTTGAACATTAATAAATTCTGTTAACAACACACAGCGCCATCTAGCCCCGTGGTAAGCGACTAAGCTTGTGTTACGGTGACTAGACAACGGATACAATACTTATATTTATTTTTCTTTTGTAAATACATACATAGAGGGACACCCAGACCAGACACAAATATTTATTCTATAAGCATAAACACTTGCATCCGGCGGGAATCGAACCCGCAACCTCCTGCATTGCAGTCGCGCTTTCGCACGACGCGCCATAGAGGTCGTTCGTCACATATACCACATATATCTTTTTTTCAATTTTTTTCCTTTAAAATATTAATTCTAGTATAAAATAATGAAATTACGAAAAATGTAGGTTTCAAACCTGAAGAGCAGACTACAGAAATATCCAAGCTAGATGAGAACTGTTAGACAGCCATTTCCATATCAATTTTGGGATGTGGTTTGTAATCCTTGATGATGAAGTCCTCGAATTTGAAATCATCAATTGATTCAATCTTACGGGCAAACTCCAGAGTGGGGAAGGGTCGAGGTTCTCTCTGTAACTGCTGTTTTAGAGGTTCAATGTGGTTGAGGTACACGTGGGTGTCGCCCGTTGTGTGGACGAATTCTCCCGCCTGAAACGAAATACCATTAAATAAAATAAATATTGCATGACGTTACACACAGCGCAATCTTGTACTATGGGAAGTACCCATGGTAAAGGCTAGTGCTTAGTTTGGATATGGATGGATATACTACATATCATACTTTTCTTTGTAAAAACATGCATATGATACATAGAAAACACCCGACCAGAAACAAATATTTATTTTAAGCATAAATACTTACACCCTGCGGGAAACGAACCAGCAACCTTCTGCATTGCAGTTGACGACTGCTATCAGATATAACAATTGGGAGCAACAGCTGGTCACAGTTGTTATCTCTGATAGTAGTTGTTAGGTCAAGTAAGAGGCCTTAAGGCGCAACCAGACATCGCGAGGCGTGCGTCGCGAATGGTTCGTCACGCATGCCTCAACCTGAGATGATTACATTTATGCATTCGTCCCACACGACACATGCTCAAGCTGAGCACGCAAACAACCACGGACAGGGTTCGTCAGTAGAACAATAGAAAAACACCCGTCCGTCCACACGGAGCGCACGGCTCGCACTGAGGCGGCGTTCGCAACGATCGATCGTATGACGCGAATGCTCACTGTGACCACACACGTCCACACAGCCCGAGGCATGCGAGGCGAACCATTCGCAACGCATGTCTGGTCTCCAAAGGTCTGGTTCCGCCTGTAAGTCAACCTGAAAACTCTCAACACCAGGTGAGCCCTACCACTACACGAAAAGAAGAAGAAAAATATTAAACTAACTTCCAAGCCAGTAATATGTGCGATCATGTGAGTCAATAATGAATAGCTTGCAATGTTGAACGGTACACCAAGGCCCATGTCCGCACTTCTCTGGTACAGCAAGCAGGATAGCTTCCCACCGGCCACGTGGAACTGAGCGAGGCAGTGGCACGGTGGTAACGCCATTTTGGATAAGTCAGAAGGATTCCATGCACACATTAAGATTCTTCTGTCTGCTGGATTTTTCCTGAAAATTGGTGATTAGGGTTTTAAGTGTAATAAGAATAATACAATCTACTAGCTACGCTATGCGGTTTCACCCGCGTAAGTCAAGATCTTGTGGGAATATTGGGATCAAAAGCAGCCTATGTCCTTCTCCAAGGTCCCATCTAGCTCTATACCACCATCATCATCCGAGCGTTGTTCCCGGTTGCATCTCTCTCGAGAGCCCGGGGTCTGCTTTCCTACTTTTACGTCTCTACTTCGCACGATCTTCGGCATCCCGTGTAATGAGGCCATTTGCACGCATATCCGATCTTACAACGTCAAGCCAGCACTTCTTGGGTCTTCCCAATCTGCCGCGGCCGGGCGGAGGCGCCATAGCAAGACATTTGTTTCCCACGTAACTAACCGGTTTTCGTAGAACGTGGCCGTACCACCGTAAGCGGCATTCTTGCAGTTTGTCTAAAATGTCTCGGACATGAAGGCTGCCCCTGATGCGGGAGGGCTCTATACCACAATTCATCAAAATCGGTTCAGCGGTTTATGTGTGAAAGCATAACAGGACAGACAGAGTTACTTTCGTATTTATAATATTAGTAAGATTAGGAACATAGTATTCTAGTATAGTACCATATAATTGACTACATAGCAGCATCCTTTGGTTTCACCCGCGTTAGTCCTGATCCCGCAATCTGATCCTGATTAGCTTTTGTGAAAAGAAGTAACAAGCGTACATACAGCATACGCACTAACTTTCACCTTTATATTATTATTAGCTGCAATTTTACCCGCGTAAGTCGACCCGCGCGAATATCGAAATAAAAAGTCTTATTCTAGGTCTCCAGCTATCTATATTCCAAGTTTCATTGAAATCGGTTTGGCAGGTTTTGCATAAAAGGGTAACAAACATACATAGGCCATACACAGTCATTTCCACCTTTATATTATCAATAGCAGTAAGATTGTGAAATGAATGATTTGTATAGCAAATAATCCTTCTCTGTGTCAGTATACTCACTTGATCGTATCAATAACATTCTGAAGTTGATCAATGCCCTGTCCGGTGTAGTCTGTCTTGCTATCTTTGTACTCGGCTCCACTGTGCCTCCACTGGAATCCATACACTGGTCCTAGATCACCTACATGAGAATACATGTATGATTTAATTAAAGTATTAACTGTAATAAAATGTGGTACAGTAGGCGGCAGATTAGTTGAAACAAAATGGTGGAAGAAGTTGATTTTTCATAGAAGAATGTACTGCATGAACTTTCCCCTTCCACAACAAACGTTTTTAACTCATCTGCCGGTCACTGTACTTATTTTCCTAAAGCATATTGACAACTTTAGTTTTTAAAGTCACACACAGACTGAACTGGTGTTTTGATTTTATTTTGGACTGCAGTTACTATTTGTTTAACTGCCTTACTCTCTCACTGCCTAACCCCTCTAAGATTTGTTCCATTGCAGAGTAAGGACCTCCCTTCCCCTGGGACAAATTAACAGGCTATTTTTTTATACCAAAAATATTCCTTAAGTTTGGTATATTGATTTTTGTTAAGTTAAGTATGTAGGTAAGTTAGGTATATGCAGAAATGGCTGGATTTAAAGGTAAAATTACAAGATAAATGCAAATGCAAGGTAGGTAGAACTTAGAAATACAATACTCTATTTCTTCTACATTGAAGACAATTAAGGATCTATCCTTAATTAGTTCAACTCACCCTCTTCTCTATCAGTAAAACCTAGGTTATCAAGAAAACTCCTAGATCCATTAGCATCCCAAATGTGGACGCCTTTGGCAGACAGTTCCTTAGAGTCTGTAGACCCGGAAATCATCCACAGCAGCTCTTCAATGACACCCCTTGTAAATACCCGTTTGGTAGTAAGCAGGGGGAGTGTATTGTTCTTTAGTGAATACCTCTGCATAGCTCCAAACATTGAGAGAGTGCCTACACCTGTTCTGTCAACTCGTTTATCACCTGAATAGAGCAATAGAATAGTAAATGATTATCTTACTTCACACATGCTGCTGGACAGATTTGGATGAGAATTGGGACAGAGTGAGCTAACTAGAAGATACACAGCTTTACGTAAGTTATTCTGATATTCTAATAGAATCAGGCTGGCCCCTAAGTGGGTAAAATCACAGGGTTGGTTTGAGAGTTTTCAATAGTAATTAATAAAGATCTAACTGGATTTACACAATTAGCAGTACAGTAAATCAGTTAACATGAATGGCTTACTCTAAGGGCTTATTTTAGATGATATTTGAAGCCCGGGGTGCTCTCAAAATCTACTTCAAATGGCAGTTTTGGCCCGATTGAAATCTGTTACAGGATCATGAATATTCATTGTTCCCGAAATTATTCTGCTTATTGCCCAATTGTAAATGAACAGTGATCGCTCCAGCTATCGAAATCTTCTATTTTCTATTACTAGAACCAAAGAAAGAGTTCGAAATGGGAAATTTACCTGTCTCGATTATTTTCTCAATAATTTTAAGATACTGGTATTCTTCATGAGGAGAAGAGTGTCCATTCGTCATCGCCGACATAGTAAACAACTTATTGGCAACGGAAAGGTAAATCAAACAACTAATTGTGTAAAAAAATCTCTAAAATAAAATGAATTGCACAGCAAAAGTAAAGTTTTGCAAACACAGTGCGAAAAGCGCGGGAAATTGTCGTCATATGACAGCTGACAGTGACACTTGACATTTGTCAATTTTTTTTATTGGAGTATGGGGATGGCAACATCTTAGATATTAACCCTTCTTTGCGTCGCGCAGTCGGGTAAAAAGAGGTTATACCGGAAGTAGATTTTTTTTAAATAAGCGCTAGATGGCAGCAGCTTTGCAAAGGGCGTATAACCGGAAATATTCCAAGAATAGTTATGTCTATGAACGTTAGATGGCAGCATCATTGCAAAAAGATTCAAACCGGAAGTACTCAAAGAGTACGTATGATACATCAATGGCATCTTACCATGGAAACCTTCAAAACAAATTACAAAATATTGACAGCAAAATACAACAACAAAGAGAATATAAAGTAAAAATAATGTAAAAGTTTCAAGAGTATTGTGGGGTATCATTAAAAAAAAATACTCTTTACCAAAGTAAAGGTGTTATAATGCCGTCGCTCGAAGCACCTCTATTGGAGCTCGGCAGCGCGCCTCGCACGCCGAGCGTGGCTGCCTCTTCACCTTCACCGTCAGAGATATCCAGTGCGAGCTCTCCTGAACCACCACACCACATAAGAGATATAAGAGCTACTCCTCTATTTAGGTAGGTGACAATATGAAGGTTTTAAATGCTTAATAGCCATATGCCTTTTGCTTTCTTACTAGGGCTTCTTCTTCTTCCTGCCCGTATCCCAAATCATTTGGCGTGGGCACGGTAGGCAAGTAGGTACTAGGTACCTTAGTCTCAATTTACCATACTTAGGTACCTACTGTAAATATATTTGTCAATATTTTTTACGGCAGACCCCTCTGCTGTTGGGCAGGGGGGCTGAACCCTCCTTGGGATTAAGCAGTTTACCCGCCACTGCGGAAGAAAACTCCATTATCGCTAGCCTCTCCCAGATTTCTTTAGTCATCTTTTTACGCACACGGCAGTACTATTATTTATTCTGTGACACGGCTAGAGATAGGGTAGCCCTCTAATGCAGGGACCACACGGGTGCATTTTTCTTACCATTTATAGGTAGTATATTCATGAATGAAAGTTAATATTCCTTCAATGAGGCTACTTTTAATTATCAGAGCACTTGCAATGCGACCACCGGAACCGGACCAGCCTCCGGGACAAGACGAGCTAGAACGCCGCCTGCCGGGCTATCGCCGCATTGTCATACCGCGAGAACTTACCCTCATTGAACTGCTGGTAAGCTTCCAATACCTCTAGGTACCTAATATCTCGACTTGAAAGAAGCCCGTTCAAAAAACGGCAGTGGAACAAGATCTGTATCTTTATCTTTAGTGGCTGCACCGGTCTACGTATCGGAATACAGACGAGTACGTTTAGCGCTACGACTTAGTCCGATGGATAGTACCAAGCCACGGTCGAAGCCTCTTACCAAGGAAGAAGATTGTTTTTATTTTCAATATTGTGTCTTGCTGTGCTTGCGCATATTTTGTCTTGGTGTGTTTCAACACTTTACGAAATAAAAATCGTGAGGAAACCCACGCGTCTAAGTCACGCTAGAGGTCCAGTTTAGGGCTAGTTGCGAAAAAGGTCACAAAACACTTTTTAGCTCTTACCTAATGACTCGTTAAATTTCAGAAACAATCCAGTGGCGTCACTACAGACGAGGAGGTCCTCAGAATCCGAGAAGCCAAACTGCGGGTAGTTGCAGACAGAGTTGGCTTAAGGAGGTTGAGCGTACTCGCGCCGAGGTTACATTCACTGACGTTGGATGGCAGTGCGCTCTCCTCTTTGCGAGATTTAGGGATCGGATTGGTTCATCTTAAGGTTTGTAAGGAATTCTCATACATATATAGGTCACCGGAGGGTTTGGTTGTTAGTTTTCTCACAGGATGCAACAGTAAGTCAACCCGCAATATAATGACAACACAGAAAACTGGTGCTGAATGCATACAAGCGTTGGTGTGTAGTGCCGCTGCGCTGCGCAGGTATTTTACCTGAATATCAGCACCAGTATTTTACCTGAATATGTCCTAAAAAGATGTAGCCATATCTTCTTCTTTTCGTATAGTGGAGTGGTTCACCTAGTCATTGAGTTTTTCAGGTCGCCCTAAGGCCTCTAACTTGACCTAACGATTGCTAGCAGAGATAACAACCGGGACCAACTTTACGTGCCTTCCGAAGCATGGGGGAACTCGAGAATATGTTTTTTTGCCATACCCATTATTAGTTACCCATGTCATCCAAGTAATGACCGCGTCAAGCGCTGTATAGCCCGCACGACCATTTAAGATCAGCAGGTACCTACAGCTGGGTCATTGTCACCTGACAAGTCGTTACCAACATCTCTGAGCCTCTGGTCACATGATTGCTCTTTAAGCACCATCCTAGATGGTGACTTTCCTTTTCCTGACAATTCTTGAAACTTTCCTTAACAAAGTAGAGCAATTCTTTTCTTGATGTCACTTTTTATATTTTGTCAGATTTTGAGCGTAAACCGTTGCAACCTGACCAGCTTGGATGGCGTCTGGGGTCTGAGCGCGTTACACGAACTGAGCGCTTCGGGGAACCGCTTGCGCGATTTGCAACCGTTGGCGGCTCTGCAAAAACTGCACACGCTCAATTTGTCAGAGTGAGTACACTTTTGCCCCATTTGCCAGAAGATTTTGAGGACTAGGATTGTTGCTGGCTCAGAATATTACTGTATGAGTGGATGCTGATACTGGTATTCATAAATTATTGAATATATTTAGATGGCTTATGTGGTGCATCATACGAATACCTGACTGTTACGTAAAAGGTTGCGGATTCGATTCCCGCCGGGGACAAGTATTTATCCCCGTCAGCAATGATTGATGATGATGCGGTTAGGTACTAATATTAATACAAAGCAAAGATATCTGTGGATACTGATGCTGATTCGCAACAACTCTACCCTACAGACATATAAGTACCTAGTCTTTTAAATATGATTTTTAGGGCACCGTACCTACTTAAAAACCTATAGAACTTAAAAATAAAGGCAAACTTTCTTCATAGTAATCCTATATCTGAATCGGATCGTCTGTGGACACTGGGTGTGTGCGGGTCACTACGTCAGCTGACACTCGCCGGGACGCCCGCCTCCGACTCGCCCGACTACCGCTCCGACGTCGCGGCCGCTCTACCAATGTTGGTGTACCTCGATGAGCATCCTCTACACAACGATATTGACTGTAAGTGCTATTATGGTAACCCTATGTCGGAATCGGACCGTCTGTGGACACTTCGTGTGTGCGGGTCACTACGTTAGCTGAAACTCGCCGGGACGCCCGCTTCCGACTCGCCCGACTACCGCTCCGACGTTGCGGCCGCTCTACCAATGTTGGTGTACCTCGATGAGCGTCCTTTACATAACGATATTGGCTGTAAGTGCTATCATAGCAATCCTATATCTGAATCGGACCGTCTGTGGACACTGGGTACGCCCGTATCTGACTCGCCCGACTACCGCTCCGACGCGACGTCGCGCCCGCTCTACCGATGTTGGTGTACCTTGATGAGCATCCTTTACACAACGATATTGACTGTAAGTACCTACTATTATAGTAGCCCTATGTTGGAATCGGACCGACTGTGGACACTGGGTGTGTGCGGGTCACTACGTCTTAAAATTATGTTTCTAAAAACATAATTTAAAATCTAAATTTTAGAGTAGGAACCTCGCGCGCAAGATACTAATCAAGAGGTTCTCAAGGGTTTCTCAAGGTTACACTACACTGTATTTAAACGTTTTTGATTGATTTTGCCAGATGACTCGGAAGGTCTATTTGGTGTGTTGTCTTCTGAATCTGAAGAGAGTGATGTGGAAGTCAATGATTTGGGTTCAATGGAACATGAAATACCACCAGCGGCACTGGAAGCCGGATCTTCGTCAGTTTACCTGGTAAGTAACTTTACTAATTTCTCCTTTTAGCTATTATAATATGGTTTATTTAATATATCATTAAAATTTAAAAATCGATAACACTTCTTCTCATCTAGTTGACGTTCACGGCTGCATACCTCTCGGGAGCCCAGGGTCCGCTATACACCAAATAGATTTTTTTTTAATTTGGGGTCGGTAGAGTAGGTAAGTCATCCATCATTGACCATACCTACTGCAAATAGATTTGGCAATATTTTCCTGTTTGCCTGCAACAAGCCTTCCTAGGGACCAAGTAGTTAATCCACCACCGCGCGTGGAGAATTTCAGGTTTGCTAGTCAGATCACTTAGTCACCTTTTACGACACCCACGGGAAGAGATAAAGTAAGGTACAGGTGCCGGCAAACATTTTGAATAAAATGGCGGATGCGCAGAAGTCGATTTTTCATAGAAGTCGCACGTAAATCTACTGCGCGAACTTACCATTTTCACTTCTTTTTTTTCAAGATGTTTGCTGGCACCTGTAACCTTATTTTACGCCGGGGCTAAATGGCTAATAAATCGATAACAATATAATATGGTAATTTTTATTGTCAATACATTACCTTTTTTCACTCAGAAATCGAAATTGGCATTAACAATTTTCCCAAAATAGATATTATGGTTATTATTAATGCGTCGCACTATTACTTGTATTGATATAATAATTACACTATTGTTTTCACAAAACTTTTCGGTACAGGTCATCTTTCTTCGGTATTATCTAATTAAGTACAAATAGACATAACTGACAGCAAACACATAAAAAAAATATTGCTCTTCAAGCAGATATCGGCAACATTTTAGCAGGCAAGAGGAGGGTTACCAACTATACTGTTAAAAAGAGTATTATACTGTTTTCTTGCCCCAACATTGTCACAAAACGAGGTAGAGGCTACTGATATAGACACTACAACAACGGGAACACCACACTTCGCATAAACTTTTTTGTCATAATTTCATAAGGCATAACTCAATTGGCATAATTTCATAAGGCATAATATTCAGTTGTCATAATTTAAAATGGCATAATATTTTTTAGCATAATGGTTGTATGGCATAATTACATTAAGCATAATAGTCAATTGGCATAATTCAATATGGCATAATATTGTTTAGCATAATGATCTTTTGGCATAATTACATTAGGCATAATGGTCAATTGACATAATTTAATATGGCATAATATAGTTTAGCATAATGATCTTTTGGCATAATTACATTAGGCATAATAGTGAATTGACATAATTTAATATGGTATATTTTTTAACATAATGGACTAATGGCAAAACTACATTTAATTGAAGTTCATGGCCTTATCATGATACAATTTTCTTACCTATACCTAAATGTTGGTATACCTAGGAGGAAAATAATAGGTGTAGGTTAGGTTAGGTTAGATATTGCGATTAAGCACACGCGAGCGAAGCGAGCGATTTCCTTTCGGTCTCATCATTTTCCATACTAGAAAAGTATATTGTAATAAGGTATGTTTTAATAATATATTTATGGTAAAAACTTTATGCCAAAAGAAGATTATGCGAAAAATGTTTAATCGAAAAGTAGAAGACCCACCAGGAATTGTGTACCTATCTGAATAATAACTAACCCAGTAGGATAGGTTTAGGTTAGGTTAGATGTTTTGATAATCGATCTAAAGCACAAACTGGTATTTCTGTAATTATTTGTGAATTGTAAAAAAGTTACCCTCATTTAGTTTATAAAAATGTTTTTGAATGCGCCTGAGTCTTTAATTCAAGCAAAGCTTTAGTTTGATAATTGTATTAGTTGTTGTGCTAGGAGTTTTCCTTTAAGGGTTTTATGAACATTTAAATGAGTTTTGAATATTAGTATGTTATACTTACTTTTCGTATGTTTTGCGTTTTATAGGTTATGGTATTTGATGTTAGGCTTTTAGAATATTCTGCGTTCTAATGTTATGCGTTTTGTAGGTTATGGTATTTGATGTTAGGCTTTTAGAATATTATGCGTTCTAATGTTATGCGTTTCGTATGTTATGCTTTGTGAGTATTAGGAATTATTTGTTTATGCCTTCTGTATGTTATGCCAATTTAAATTATGCCAAAAGAGTTTATGCTTTTTTAGTTTATGCCTTATGAATATTTGGCGTTTTGTAATTATGCCTTATATTTTCGGCCTTTTGTGTTTAGGACAAAAAAAGTTATGCGTTAAGGACGGTACCCTACAACAACATGTTTCTCACGAAAAACCTTTTGACGAAAGACTCTTTCACAAAAACGATTTCAGTTTTCAGGAAACCCGTTTTCTTATTGCACTTTTAGGTTAAGTTAGTAAAGGACCTAGGTACTGCGACCATCATCATCATCATCCGAACGTTTTTTCCGGTTGCATCTCTCTCGAGAGCCCGGGGTCCGCTTTCCTACTTTTACGTCTCCACTTCGCACGATCTTCGGCATCCCGTGTAGTGAGGCCATTTGCACGCATATCCGATCTTACAACGTCAAGCCAGCACTTCTTGGGTCTTCACAATCTGCCGCGGCCGGGCGGAGGCGCCATAGCAAGACACTTGTGTCCCACGTAACTAGCCGGTTTCCGCAGAACGTGGCCGTACCACCCTAAGCGGCATTCTTGCAGTTTGTCTGCAATGTCTCGGACATGAAGGCTGCCCCTGATGCGGGAGTTTCTGACGCGGTCTTTTCGAGTCACTCCACACATCCAGCGCAGCATCTTCATCTCCGTGACACGCAGCTCCTGCTTATGTTGCTCAAGCAATGGCCACACCTCACTACCATACAAAAGGACTGGTCTAATGATCGTTTTATAGAGGGCAGGCCCTTCAGTTTAACCGGCATTTTCGGGTCACAGATGACACCGGTTACTTCTCGGCACTTGGCCCAAGCTGCCGAAATGTGGGACTTGACGTCACAATCGATGTCGCCGGACTCGTGAAGCACAGATCCCAAGTACTTAAACTGTTCTATCCGCTCGACCATGTGACCGTCTACGCAGACAGGTGTGGGATCTGTGGTATTGCTAGCCAAGTATTCGGTCTTCGCTACGTTGAGTTGCAAACCGCCGTTCTCAAGTGACTCTTTCCACGCATTTACACGCCTTCCAAGCCGTCCCTTATCCGAGTCCGCTAGCGCAATATCATCAGCATACATGAGCATCCACGGGGGCTGCTCGTGTGCGTCTCGGATGACTACGGACAGTGCGTCCAGTATTACGCTAAACAGAAACGGACTTAGGACGGATCCTTGGTGGACTCCGACTGTAATGGGGAAAGATTTAGTGTCACCAACAGCAGTTCGCACCACTGAATCGGAATTTCGGTACATGTCCCTGATGGTTCCAATAAAAGTTTCGGGCACCCCTTTGGACCGCAGCGCCCACCAGATCATCACGCGAGGAACACAGTCGAAGGCCTTCTGCAAGTCCAGGAACAGAAAATGCAGAGGCGTATTCTTCGTTCTGTATTTCTCCATAACGATCCTTAGGGCGAAAACAGGGTCCATGGTACCATGACCGGGGCGGAAACCATACTGGCCCTCCGAGACAGTGCACTCCTGCCGGATACGAGAGTCAACTATACGCTCGTAGAGCTTCATGGTGTGGGACATGACCTTTATACCACGATAACTTCCACACTCCTGCACAGATCCCTTGCCCTTGAACACTGAAGTGATAACACTCTAGGTACTGCGACCATACGATTATAGAAAAACAAAACCATATTTTTTTGTGTAAATTCTTAGTAGGTAGCTAATTATTTTGGATTTTTGTTTTTTTTTGTTTTTTTATTATTGTTTTAGGCCCTAGGCTGATCTACTATACAATAATTAAAAGGAAAAATACATCTTCAAAAATTAACTCGCGGCGAGTTTTAAATTCGTGTTTTTGGGTCTACACCAACGGCTTTAACATACCCAAAGACGTGAGTTCAAACCAAGCCGCGAGTGAATTTTTGTAGAAGTATTTTTCCTTTAAAATATTTTTAGTAAGTAAATATGTGAAAAAGGTTTTGCGCAACTGATACATCAGCATCACATACACACATACCTATTTTAGTGTTTTTATGTTACTATTTAATTTGCATTCATATTTGTGGTTGATAATCTCAGACTAGAGATGGACAAACTGTACCTCTAACACATTTTCTGTCACCTCAAGAAAATTTATTGAAAAATAAGTGTAGGTAGGTACTTACTTACTAATAAGTGCCTACATTACTTAGCACAGTTATTCTTTTGTTCTTAATCTTGAGTCTTCTATATATATATCCATTCTCAGCCAGGCACTATCGAATCGGCTCCAGAAGCAAACAGCGATGGTACACCAATCCCCATTCAAGAAGATAGCGATATAATATTCACAAGGACTTCTAACGAGGGAGCAACAATGACGAGGTCGTTTCGCAGACGTCCAGCGACGACCGAGGGGGCCGGCCTGAGACCGACTAGACCGGACATACCGGCCAGACCGAAGACAGCTCTCGACCGGTCCTCTATAGATGCACCCACTAGACTGCAGATCATGAACACCTTGATGGGTAAGTTTTTAGGGTTACGTACCTCTAAAGGTTAAAAAAAGGAACTTTTATAAGATCACTCCCTTGTCTAGTCTATCCGTCTGTTTGTTACCACCAAATATCTCAGGAACGGGTTAGCTTAGTACTGAGCTGATGTTTAAACCAGATACTGAAGTCTATATGGTCCCTATTAGGTGTATAAAAATCAAGGTTCTGAGTAACCACGATAAAACAGATATGAGCAATATTAGATTTTCGTAAAAACTTGTAAGTAGGTAGGTACCTATTAAAATTTAATTTAACTTTATATTTTTCTTGTTCGCTCTTAACTTTTTTGATTCTAACTGATAATAAATATATTCAGATGAGGAATGGCGGTGCAGCGGTAGTCGGCTGACGTCACAGGGCGCGGTCTGTGGGAACCTCGCGCGCTCGCTGAGGAGATCCACTACCAACTATCATAGACGAAGCTTAGGTAATATATTGTACAATAAATATAATCAGATGAGGAATGGCGGTGCAGCGGTAGTCGGCTGACGTCACAGGGCGCGGTCTGTGGGAACCTCGCGCGCTCGCTGAGGAGATCCACTACCAACTATCATAGACGAAGTTTAGGTAATATATTGTACAATAAATATAATCAGATGAGGAATGGCGGTGCAGCGCGAGCGGTAGTCGGCTGACGTCACAGGGCGCGGTCTGTGGGAAACTCGCGCGCTCGCTGAGGAGATTCACTACCAACTATCATAGACGAAGTTCAGGTAATATATTGTACAATAAATATAATCAGATGAGGAATGGCGGTGCAGCGGTAGTCGGCTGACGTCACAGGGCGCGGTCTGTGGGAACCTCGCGCGCTCGCTGAGGAGATCCACTACCAACTATCATAGACGAAGTTCAGGTAATATTGTACAATAAATATAATCAGATGAGGAATGGCGGTGCAGCGCGAGCGGTAGTCGGCTGACGTCACAGGGCGCGGTCTGTGGGAACCTCGCGCGCTCGCTGAGGAGATCCACTACCAACTATCATAGACGAAGTTCAGGTAATATATTGTACAATAAATATAATCAGATGAGGAATGGCGGTGCAGCGGTAGTCGGCTGACGTCACAGGGCGCGGTCTGTGGGAACCTCGCACGCTCGCTGAGGAGATCCACTACCAACTATCATAGACGAAGTTTAGGTAATATATTGTGCAATAAATATAATCAGATGAGGAATGGCGGTGTAGCGGTAGTCGGCTGACGTCACAGGGCGCGGTCTGTGGGAACCTCGCACGCTCGCTGAGGAGATCCACTACCAACTATCATAGACGAAGTTTAGGTAATATATTGTGCAATAAATATAATCAGATGAGGAATGGCGGTGCAGCGGTAGTCGGCTGACGTCACAGGGCGCGGTCTGTGGGAACCTCGCACGCTCGCTGAGGAGATCCACTACCAACTATCATAGACGAAGTTTAGGTAATATATTGTGCAATAAATATAATCAGATGAGGAATGGCGGTGCAGCGGTAGTCGGCTGACGTCACAGGGCGCGGTCTGTGGGAACCTCGCACGCTCGCTGAGGAGATCCACTACCAACTATCATAGACGAAGTTTAGGTAATATATTGTGCAATAAATATAATCAGATGAGGAATGGCGGTGTAGCGGTAGTCGGCTGACGTCACAGGGCGCGGTCTGTGGGAACCTCGCACGCTCGCTGAGGAGATCCACTACCAACTATCATAGACGAAGTTTAGGTAATTCATTGTACCTACTTATACTTGATTACTAGCTCTATCGTCAAATCGAACAGTCTCGCCGACAGTCTCCGGTTCCTGTCGCTCTTCTGGACAAGTATCCTGAATGTGATCTGTTTGCGGACGAATGGAGGGATGTAATCTCAGGAACCGCTCTGGTCCGATTTGAAAAATTCTTTCAGTGTTGGATAGTCCGTTTATTGACGAAGGGCTATATTATATTTAAAAAAAAAGATGACGGACTCAGGTAGACGTAGTCGCGGGCACTGCTAGTATTGTGTATTTATATATTTTGAGATATTGTGAGGGATATCTTTGATTGAAATTATTATTAGGTACCTATTATTAATTTTAATTAAGTAGTCTTTAAGTATTGTAATAAAATAAAAATTGATTGTGTACCTACCGTTATAATTATAATTGAAGTAAAAGGTACTATATAAATTGAAAATCAAGTCAATAGGTGAAACTTATGAGCGTCCACTTAGGTGTATTGCGACATCGACAGTAAAATTACTATAAGACACGACACGTAACTCAAGATTCATAGCGAACAATACAAATATACTAAGGTAGGTATACCTACCTACCTACGTTTCTATTTTTGACAACGCTTGAAAAGTTGCGATAATTATACAAACGTTGTTGGATGATTTCACAAAAGGTATAACAGTTGCAAAATAATTTTTAAACATGATTGAAAAAGGCTGGGGTCATTCCGTTTATATAACATCTTATGGTATATTATTTGAGTGTCTATAGTATCTAATGTGAATGTGTGTCAGTTTAAGTACGCCTGTATGCATACACCGTAGATTATGCAAGCATTTTTGAATTTAAAAAGTAGGCCATTGTCGAATTTTGGACAGGTAAAATGAGGTAACTCGACATATAAGAAATGATAGGCTTATTTTCCCATCGAATTTACCCTAGGCTTGTCTTGCCACATACTCGAGCCATAGTAAAAAAAAGTAAAAGAATAAAAACTTGCCTGTTTTCTGAAGACGGGCTTTGACAAGTCATGTGTCAAATTTCCTACAACTTTCCTACAACTTATGTGACCTTTCCTACAACGTATTTTACCTGTGCTACAACTTATATGACCTTTCCTACAACTTATGTGACCTTTGCTACAACTTATATGACCTTTCCTACAACTTATGTGACCTTTGCTACAACTTGTATGACCTTTCCTACAACTCATGTGGCCTTTCCTACAACGTATGTGACCTTACCTACAACTTATTATATGACCGGTCCAGAGAAACTTTCAGATAGGTATACGACGACACTAAGACTGAAACAGGCCACACCTATGGCCCACACACAAAGAAGTTTGTGCATCTGTGCTGTAGGTGTAGTCTAACACCCGTGTCTATAGACGAATCTAAGTGATTGCTTTGGCTATGTAATGCCCTGTCTCGCTCTCATTAGTGATTTTAATCATCAACGTGAATGTGACAGACACATTACTAAGACAAGTAATTACTTAGAATTGACTATAATACGAGTGAAAGTGTCAGTCAGTGTCGTCGTGTATTTGAAGCTTAGGAGCGCCGCGAGGCACTAACCACTAGGTAAACTGTGCTAGCACCGTGTATGGGGCGTGCTGTTGCGAATAGGGTAAACATATTCTACAATTAAATCGTATCAAACATACCTCAGTCCTGTTCAGTTTTTTTTCGAATACGGTTCACAAATTGTAGTAGGACCTACAGTAGAACCTACCTATCTGGTGGGGGTAGGTACCTATAGTAGAATAGAATGAAATTAGTACTTTCTACTTGTTTGCAGTCGGTTTAAAATTAAATTCCACAGTGAAATCATAAGAGAAAGCTAGTATCTACACCATAACTATAATCAGCTATGCTGTACCTACTGTAACTTACGCGCAAAAGCTGTAAAATACGGGTATAATAATTTCCTTTAGGAAACTTAAATTGAGGTGATAAACATTTATAATACCGCCAAGTAGAAGGTAGGAAGGTACCGCTAGCACAGAAAACATAATCTATATCTATACTAATATTATAAAGAGGAAAGATTTGTATTTGTGTGTGTGTGTGTGTGTGTGTGTGTGTGTGTGCGGCTGTATGTATGTTGTTATGAATAAACACCAAAACTACTGGACAGATTTATATAACAAATTTTTCACCATTAGAAAGCTACATTCACCCTGAGTAACATAGGCTACTTTTGATCCCGATATTCCCACGGGATCGGGATATACGCGGGTGAAACCGCGGGACGCAGCAAGTACCGACTATACTATATTTCTATCAAACGTTACTTAAGTACCTACGTTTGCTACTTTCATTTAATTATTATAACAACAAAAAGTATTTCAAAAGCTCGGCAAATTTAAAAATATGTATATCGTCAGTGGAAAGGCGACATTGCTGAAGCGCCAAAACGGTACTTTTGGGAAATGAGGTTTAAAGTTTTTTTTTACGAAAAAAAATTCATATCTTTTTTTCCTTTAACCACAACGAGTTCATATTAATATATGTATATATTTATACTTGCGTTCGCAATTAGTAGCTGTTTCTAGATCTATAGGTCCCCTGGTTCGTAAAATAAGTGTCGCTTAAGCAAAAATCACGTGGCTTATAATAAAATGTTGGTCAGGAAAATATTGCCAATCTACCATTATTGTCTCAAATTTAGTCGTTGCAATTTGCTAATTAATAGCTATAATCTTGAACCAAGTAAAGAAAAAATATTAATAAACTAGAAATGTATGAAGTTATGGAATGAAAAAATGCTAACTATTGCTACACGTAGTAAAACTTCGTAAAGAAAAATTGCTTAAGAAAGGAATAACTGCAAATGTAATTTAAACAAATTATCTTAACACTTACAAACCTAGTCAAATATTAGATATTTGTAAAGTAATAAAATTGCTTATTTGATTTAAATTAGGAAATACTAAAATTGCAATGTCTTACTGACTAATTATTTTTACTGTGATTAGTTTACACAAGTGCAAAGCCACAAGTCCTGACCCATTTGTTCCAACATTTGAAAGCGAGACAACCGATGTCTGCGCTCATCCAGGGCAGGGCCGTAAGCGGCTGTCCGACCAAAATATGACCAGATGTCAGGACTTCCAAGTCATTCGGATCGGATCAGAGGAGACGGGACAGAGCGGCAAACCTCGACGCGAAACAAAACGATCTAGCTAGCGTGGCGACAAAGGCTTCCGTTGTAAGAGCCGATACCACTTCCAGGTGAACGGCCTTAGTGGCCAGGCAGACAAAAACACACAAATACGCCTTCGTGTCCCTCTTGTTACGCTAGGTGATCGTTTTGACCCCAAAAAGTCCGGTACCGACCCCGTCGAACGGCCTAGCCGTGTGACAAACCCGGTCCAACGGAAGATATGTGGTTGCATTGTGGAGGCTTTTACCTTGTACCAAGCTAAACATCGAAATAGGACGATGTGAACCACTCGTCGGGAAGACTAAATCCTAAATTCCCGATGTGAAATTCCAAGTAATGCCATACATCCCGCGTGTGCATTCTTCAAGTGTCTATCAGAGACTAAAAGCTCCACCTTGGTTAGCAAAAGTGGATGACGACTACCGAAGGGCAGGTCAGCATTCCTAAGTCGACCTCCAACGCGTAGCAGTCCACCTCCGTCCAGAAATGGGTTAAGCCAAAGCTTAAGGGAGACCGCTCCCTTAAACTTTGCGCCTCCCGTGCGCAGAATCCTTAGTTCGTCCTCAAATCGTTCAGCCTGAACCAACCGGATCAAAAGCAAGAGCAAACTTCTGCGTTCTTCAACGCTCGCAATAGGCGACAGTTGCTTCTTGCTCGGCTGCCAGCAGTTATGTACAAATCTCCTGATCCAGTAGGTCACGCCTAATAGCTTGTTTAATTTGTTGTATCGAGCCGTCAACCAGTTCGGGTCTGGTTTCGGTTCATTCGTTAACGCAAGAACCTTCAGTCCGGGCAACAAGGATAGAGAGCCATCGATCACGTTAACTGGGCATGATGATTCGGGCTCCGTCAACCATTCCGGTCCCCACCAGAGTTTATGCTGCACCAATTTCAGTTCCTCGAGAGGCACAATCCGCGGGATTCCAGCTCGCAGGAACATGTTTCCAAATGAAGTCCAAACTGGCGTTCTGTACCTGACATATCCGGTTGGCCACCAATGTCTCCAGCGTGTGAGATGCTGCACGTAGCAACGCTAGGACTACCTACTTGAGTGCCGGACCATGCATAGACATATCGGATGTCCACCGTGGGCGACAGTTCCTTGTGCACATAGCGCAACAATCTCGACAGCAGTGAGCGGATAGCGATGAAGGGACTCGACTTCAGGCCGTACGTGTTAGTGTTGAGCTCATAAACGATCACCGGATCGTCAGGGTGCTCCCGCCAAAGTATCAATTGAAATCTCCTGTCGTCAGGATGTATATCTTTTTGACGGAACATCATCCGAATGTCCGCCCCGAACACCACGTGATACCTTCGGAGGTTCAAAATGATATCTCTATGCAATTTCGGACCGGAGTGGAGACATTGGTTCAAAGAGACTCCAGTCGACGACGACGGTGCCACTCCGTCAAACACCGTCTGCAATTTTCCAGTTGAGGCCTTCATCACCGCGTGATGAGGCAGAAAAAAGTGATCTGTCGTTGTTCAGTCGACAGTCGCCCGCGACATGTGGCCCAAGGACTCGTATTCGCGCATGAACTCGAAATACTTCTCCCGAAGTACCGGGTGGCACGACATTCGACGCTCCATGGCCAACAACAGTTTTTCTGCCAAGGCCCTCGATTCTCCCAGCAGCGGAGGGCAGTCAATAAAAGGCAGTCGGGTTTCGATCCTACCAGATGCCATCCTACGCATATAACGCTTAAAAAATGCCTCGCACTCCACATTACTAACATTTCTTAACAACCTCACATCTTTAAAATATACTTTTTAATTTTTTGTAACTAGAATAATATTCTAGTTACAAAAAATATTATTTTGAACTAGAGTATTCATATTATGAATACTCTAGTTCAAAATAATATTTTCACTAACGTAGCGAGAGTAAGCAAACATAAAACAATAGAAATTACTTACAACTCCACGCTTCTGTTGTTATGTAGGGACTTTTGTGCAGGGACTTTTGCTTAAGCGCCAAATAATTTTGTACAATAGAAAGCAAAAACAGCTAATAGCCTACAATAAAGTAAACTACAGTCATCTAAAATTGCTAATATAGTTATGTCCACAAAATTGAAGAAAAGCAATTGTGCTTATACTACAGAAGATAATAAAATGTGGTACAGAAAAAAACACTTAGGCGCTACGAAACCAATATTGTAGCTCTTAAGCGACCTTCGTTGCAAAAACACCGTAATAAGGTCGTTTTAGTCATTGATTTTTTATCAATTCTTCAATTTTTTGGAAAGCTTAAGCACCAAAAATATGCTCCGATTGACACGAAACCGACATCAATCGACGCAGAAAAAAAAATCCAATCCAATGATATAAAAAACTCATTTTGGCCCATGTGGCGCTTTAGCAAAGTAGCCTTTCCACTGACGATATGTTATAGGCAATGTGTATAATGCAGGCATTCTATACATTTCCTAGGTATTGTATAGAATGCCGGGGTCGTCCAGGCGATGTGTGAAATGATATTGAATGTTCAAACTATTTTACACTTTACCTAGGAAATGTATGGAATACCTAGGCATTGTATAGAATGCCGGTTGACGCATAGGTAATGTATGTAACGTGTTTTTTTGCGTAGACAGCGTTTCCCACATAGCAGTTCCCTTCTATAAATAAAAACATTATTAACATTTATTTCATATACAGTGCGATTTTTATACATCACGCCTTTTTTATTTACAGGATAAGGCGCTTTGGCGACCGCTACCGCGGCACGCTCGCTTCGCTCGCTCGCCAAAGCGCTGCGTGTAATCATATTCTAATATTAACCTAACCTAACCAAGTCGGGGTGCTCCGTTTAGTTTTTCCGTGCTTTAGATAGTTAGATAAGTTTTCACTAGTGCCGCGGCAGCGGTCGCCAAAGCGCCTTATCCTGTAAATAAAAAAGGCGTGATGTATAAAAATCGCACTGTATATGAAATAAATGTTAATAATGTTTTTATTTATAGTATTAGGCGCTTCGGCGACCGCTGCCGTCGTTCATTATACACATTGCCTGATGCGCTTCGGGCATTTCATACAATACCTAGGCAATGTATGAAATGAATCGTATTAAATACACATTGCCTGAAGGTTTTAGGCAATGTATAGAATGCCTAGGCATTCTATACAATGCCGAATTATACACATTGCCTATAACATATACATACAGCTGTATGTACCTAGGTAGGTACAAACAATAAAACACCGGGGTATATTACAGTTGCCGGGAAAAATTCTGTGAAAAATTCTGATGTGGAAGGGGTAAGTTCGCGCAGTATTGCCTACATTTACGTGCGACTTCAATGAAAAATCGAGTCCTGCGCATCCTCCAATTTTTTAAGATGTTTGCCGGCATCTGAACCATGTTTTAATATAATTTTCTTGGAGCCATTTTGAGTTAGGTACCTACTTTTTATTACTAGGTACCTACTCGGCTGGAAATGTTGCGGGTGCAATTCCCGCAGAAAATTCGTAGGTAGGTAACCTACGAATTTTCTGAAGCATTTTTCCAAGTTGTTTATATTTTGTCCTAGAAGCTCAGCAAGAGTTAATACAGAATACTCTCGAAGATGCGACCCGCTCTCTTGCTGCGGAAATACCGAGGGCGCCAAGAGTTGAAGATTGGATCAAATTCCGACAGGAGACTGGGTGAGATGCCAATTTATGTTTCCTGTATCTCTCTGCTTAACTTATATAATAATATGCTTATACTTAAGTAAAAAACAAATATAGAGAAGTAACATAATATATTTCTTTTTCCCGGGTCTTAAGGGGATAGTCTAGGTACCTAATCTTTTCTCCATACAAACTTTACAAACGTTGTCGACTGTTTCTTCCCTGGATAAGGACATTAGAGAAAACATGTTGATGCCATAAAATTTATACCAGCCATGGCCTCTACATTTTGATTTCTTTTCTTATTCTAATTTTTCTAAATTTTAATTCCATTATAATTAAAAAAAAACTAAAACGTAGGGGCATGGTTTTGGCAGTTAGAGGTTTTAGGGCATAACATAAACATATTAGCTCTAATGCCTTTATCCAGGCCGGAAACAGTCGACTACGTTTGTAAAGTTTGTACGAATAAAAGAGTAGGTAGACTTTCCTCTTAAAACCACTATTATTAAATTTAGTACCTACCTGTATTATTTTACCGACGATTTTACGACTTTTATATATTATTATCCATATTTTATTAGTCTCAATCAATCAATCAATCAATAAAACATTTATTCTCCTCACAAAAAACTTAAGTCAACAAGAAATTTAAATAACAAAATAATTTTGCAAGTATATATAGTTTTCACCAATGAGCAATTACACTTAAGTTGATTGTGAGAGACTGGTGCCTGAAATAGGTAGAAAAACACCTGTGATACTTCCATATATTTAATTGATGTTTTATTTATTACTAATATAGTATTTTTATTTATAATTACGTGCATAAGTATGGGATATTTGTCGTAAATTAAATTGAAATAGGTAGTAGGTACCTGAGTTGTTTGTAGTTTTAGAAGTAAGTATTTAGGCAAGTTTCATTATTATTGAAATAAAAACAATAAATATTTATACGCTCTAGTCTAGATGATAATATAACAGTATGTAAGTAGGTACTTCGCGGGCAACCGGTATTTTCTTGTTATCTTTCCATATTAAGTATACCTAGGTTTATTGTAAAATAGGTCATTGATTACATTGCTCTCTTGCAATGGACAACTGAGCAGTAGGAAGTCGTTCGCGAAAAAAGGTCAACTCAAACAGTCGTTTTAATTACAGAATTGATATTGAAATCGATTTTAATCAAAGACAAGAAGACTCTGACGCATCCAAAGCTATAGAGCGTCTCGAACAAATCGAAAGAGAGACTTCTGAACGTTTTAAACAAGGGAACGGAAACATGTCGCCAGGAGAAACTAGTTATTCTCGATCTATTAACTTTTCCAATTTAATGAACGATTTCGATGACTGGAAACTGAATATCACTCCGTCAGAGGAGCCGAGGGATGTGTATACGTTGTTCAGTGATTTAGATGACATGAATATTCTAGATAGAAGCGAGAGTAGGTTCTCTGATAACAGTGAGTCACGTTCTGAGTAAGAAAGCGGCTTTCCAGTTAGCAAATACCTCGTTGGGCTGCTTTTCACAAATGTTAACATGATACCTTACTTATGTACATACATGTGTTTCGTTAGTACTAAAAGGATGTATGGGGAGTAGGGTTGCCAACAGTTTTTTCGAAAAATATAGTATTTGTGGTTAAAAAATATAGTACGACTCAAAAAAATATAGTACAAAAATTAGAGCGGTGTTTTGTAGAATATTTCGAAAAAATACGTATTTTTTGCATTTAACCCTTTTTTCACACTTTCAAATACTCTTTCTTTCTTGAATATAAAAAAAAATTTCCCGACATTCAATCTTTAAATTATGAGCACCTTTTTTATGGCTTTTCTTTTTTTCCTTCTACATACTCGTAGAAAACAGTCCTCTGTAAATGCAGAGAGGAGGAATTTATAAAAGAAACTACTTTTTACAAATTATGCCAGAAATATAGTATTTTTGCGTACTATATGTGCTTTCAAAAATATATAGTACGCTGAGCTGAAATATAGTACAATACTATATGTATATTATAGTACGGTTGGCAACCCTAATGGGGAGGGGTCTTGTAGAAGTTTTCATAGATTTTCATAATAGCAATTTTGGTAACTTTGGCTGACAAGAAGACAGAGGGTTTTTTTATCGTTAGCCCCACTGTAGGGTAAGAGCCTCCTCTGAGAGACGTTAGGGAGTAAGACACCACAGAAGCCTACTCCGGATTGGCGAATAGCCTATACCATTGAACTGTGGTGAGTTTTAGGACATGTCGGTTTCAATTTTCAATGGGATGTTTTCAAGAAGGAGGTTCACTTAATTTTTTAAAAACGATATACCACTATGACACCTGATGGCAAATGGTAATATTGTCTAAGATGTAGCTTACTCATCTAGAAGAAGGGAACAAAGCAGTGGGACAAAATCCGACCCGAATGCCTTAGCCACCACTACCACTAAAATTCTGTTTAGTTAGGTAGTTCATGTATAGTAATACTGGAATGGTCTCTCTAAACACCTTAAACACGGATTTTATTGACATTGTCATAAAATACACATTGATATAGAAAGTCTATTGCTAAAGACAATGAGGTTACGTATGCTATCTCGCGTGGTATAAATATACGCATGGGTAATATTTGGTCGGTAAATGTTAGATGTTTGCTTTTGTGTGACATTATATTTTCATCTAACCCAAGTTACTTTTACAAGTTGTGCCTAAATGTAGAATTGAACTCAACTTTTTTTTACTTTTTACCCCTATCAAAGAAATGAAACTATTGTTAGAGACAATAATTATTTACTTAAATTCAAACTAGAATCGACTAACCCGTTGACTGCTAACTGCGTGTTTCCGATTTCGATTCAGCAATTTGCGACTTTACGGTTTTTCGTTTGATTTTCGAATTGCGATGATTTGCGATCTCGGTCAAAGAGAGTTAAGGGCTTATCCTATCAAGATATGGTATACCTACCTAATTATCATTATTAATTCCTTATTTTCTTTCTTCCTCTACTTAATTTTTTTTTTGTTTTAACAGTTGTTTACACCATTATCCTACTTTTTTACATTATAAGATAAGCATTGCACATGCACATGGAATGAAAAAGATACCTAATAGAGATGTAACAATAGCAATATTTTTGGTAAACGTTTATTCTAAAAAGGATTTTATTTACAACTTCTAATAGAGAGATGTTTTTATTGTCCACGTTCTTGACATTTTAGGGGTATAACGACCTAAACTGAAAATCCAGTTTCATCGAAAATTGTTGATTAATGATTATTTTCTGACGCAATGTTTTAAATATTTTCGTTTAAAATGTCTGTAGATGATATTGTTTGTTTCGGTCTTATATTACCTCTTAAGAGGACAGTCTACCTACTCTTTCTCCATACAAACGTTGTCGACTTCCTCCCTGGATAAAGACATTAGGCAAAATGTTTATGGCAAATATGTTTATGCCATAAAACCTATATCTGCCATGACTATGCCCATACGTTTTGTTTTTTTTTTCTAATTAGAATAGAAATCAAATTCAGAAAATTTAAAAAATGAAAAAAATCAAAACGTAGGAGGACGGTCATGCCTGATATAGGACTTATGGCATGAACATATTTTTTCTAATATCTTTATCCACGGAGGAAGCAGTCTCCTACGTTTGTAAAGTTTGTATGGAGAATAGAGTAGGTAGACTGTCCCCATAACTCTATATGCGTTAATGAAGTGTTTGGCTGTGATTTAGTTTTTATTTATATTGTTAATTTGTAGTTCAGAATGTTTTTGTTTCTTTGTAGTTTAATTTAGGTAATAATTTATTATTGTTGTCTGTAAAATAAAATTTTAATATCTGTATTGAATTAAGTTTTATTTCGTTATAATTCCCTCACCAAAACTTTGTACCCGACTACAGGTACACTGTAAGTTTGGTCTACTGTATGCTGCTGGGAGTTGAAGCGTAGGACTATTATCTATTCTGTGGTTTTAATAATGCTGTAACCGCACATAAACTGAGTTTTGAAACAAATTTCTATAGGTACCAAAAGGAATCCGCTAGCCAGACCTAGGTAATACTAGACTACAGAGCCTAGCCTACATACGTTAGTAGTAATATGTGATCTGTGTAACATACTTCCTCGTTATAATTTGTGATATATTTTTGAAAAGATGGCTGGATTTGGTTTTGAAATCGTTCTACTATAAGTACCTGGTATCTACTTACAAATTAAATAGGAATTCTCAAAAAATATAAGTTTGTAGTTTACTATTTGTACACTTTTTATTTTGTGAATCTTTTTTAAATTTGAGATAAGTTAGGTTTGCATAACGTCACCTCGCCACGGGGAAAAGTCATGACCAGATCATACAAAAAAATGAACTATGGTTAATGGTTAGGTACTCTTATCTTTACTAGACGAAGACAGATAACTTCAGATAAGATAGGAATAGCGAGGTAATCTTATTAAATAATCATGACATCATTTATGTCTAGGATAGAGACCTTCGGACATTGATTGACATGGTATAAAACAATAAAGTAAAAGTATTATAGGTAAGTAGGTACCAAGAAAATAATCACTGTGATTATCTCAGTACTTCCTTCAGTGTTGCCAACTTAGCTGATTTGCCGCCAGATCTAGCGGATTGGGTTAAGTAGGAAGTAGCCAAAATCGTGTTCTAGCTTGCGGATTATTTAGCGGAATCGGCATAATTGCTCAGGAGTTATCTGCTTCTTATCGTATTGTGGTGTGGTTCCAATGGTTCACCTATCTAGGTCAGGTCACCTCAGGTCACCTCTAACTTGACCTAATGACTGCTATTATGTCAGTGATAACAACCATGACCACCTGCTTTACGTGCCTTTTGAAGTACTACGAGGAACTCGCATTGATATTGTTTGATTGATAGCGGATTCATTCATTGAATTTAATCAACGCAAACTTTCAAATCAAAGAACTTTCAAATCTAAGAAGTAAATACCTACCTAATTGTTCTGTTAATAAATTGGTTAAACGCAATATAATTTAATTGTAATTTTTAATTAATTAATTATTTAATTTTATTTCACTTAATTCTTGTTAACCCATATAAGTATGTCTAAGGGTTCAAAATCGAAACCAAGTTATTTTTTTTTGAATCAACCCAGACTCAACAACTCATCTTAAATCCCAAATTTCGCATATCAAAGGCAAAAACAGAAAATGAGAATATGAATGACAGATAACAGACAATATATGGGTTAATCCTTAAAATACGAGTTAAGAAATATTTGAATAAAGAAAATCCTATTTTGTTAGTGTCGAAGAAATAAGATTTAGCGGATTTCCAACGGAATTCCAATATACTTAGTTGTTGGCAGCACTGACTTCCTTTATAATGTAACTCTGCAAAAATACGGTACGAAACGAGTTTGCGGAGTCACAGGCGGATTCGCATCAAGTCTAGCAGGATTAGGATTCAGTCAGTACCCGCAACGAAGTCGCCAGTAACACGCGCCTCACAGAGTTCGTCTCACCAATATGAGTTACGCTTACCGCTTCCTTTTCTCAAATTTGTTAACTTTATTTTACTCGTTGACAACTCTGTTAGTATTTGGTGTTCAATATGTGAAGAACTTATTCAGGAGTCCATGGAAGCAGAAACTGAGATTAATACCGCCGAGTCAGCTTGCTGATCCTAAATATGGAGTTCACAAATATGTTAAAGTTAATGTGAGTATTTTTTAAAATCTTTATTCTTTATTGTTTAATATCGTTTATATTTAGTGGGAATAAGATGGTAGAGTAAGGAGTAAAGATAGGTTATTGTGATAATATATAAATTAATTAGGCTAGAGAACGTAGGTATTATATTCGCGTCGGACCACAAATAGTTGATTGATGTACCTAGGTTATTGTTTAATAGTTTCTATTATTGTCCGATCGAGCGTGAGCGTATTAAGCGTATAGCGTCTCTGCTCCAACTCTGGCAAAAAAATCTTACAGTAGGATGTATGTAACTTCAAAATTAATCTTGTAAGAATTTGGTGAAGATCTGATGAGGATCTTTGAAGTGATAAGCAGAAAAGCTCTTCTAAATAGAGTAAATTGCTAACTTTTCGATCTCTACCAATAAAATATGCCTTATCTATATCTATAAGGTCCTACATTGTTGGTGCTCCTGAAACTCCTCACTTGAAAATCAACTGCTTTTGTTGTAGGTCCTTTTAATAAAGTGCTCGCGAGGTGTACTTCGCAGAACTACTAGTTTATTTGATTTAGTTAGTTGGTATCATTAATTTCTTAGTTATGGCACCTTTCTATATTTATTATGTAGGTAAGTCCCGATACCGCGGGAATATCGGAATAAAAAGCCTTGGTATGTGGCAATCCAGGAAGTTCCACCTGTTTGCATACCAATCGCAAAGTTTCATAGCAATCGCTACAGAATTTTGTGCGTGTAGGACCAACAAACATACCTACTCGTTCACTTATAGCCGAATACAGAAATGCCACTTAAAATTTGAGGCGTACTTAAACGACCTTGAAACTGAAAATCCCTGTCGGGCTCATCGAAAATTGTTGATTATTTCATGACGGAATGTCGTAGAACTTTTTTTTGTGCACAGATTTTGGTGTAGTTTTAAGACAATAACCTCCTATTGGTGCAAAGCCTATCCAAATTTTAGACAAAAAATGTCTGATTTGGCTAAAATGTCGATAGGCTTCGATACGTTTCGACATATTTGTATGGAAACTGCACTAAAATATCGTAAACAATGTCGCCTACAATCTGTACACAAAAAAAAGTTCTACGACATTCCGTCATGAAATAATCAACAATTTTCGATGCGCCCGGCATGGATTTTCAGTTTTCCGGCACAGGGCCCTTAAATGCGCAAATCTCAGGAACCGTTGCTCGCGCTGCGCTGGTCCGATTTGAAAAAATATTTAAGTGTTAGATAGTCCATTTATTGAGAGTATTGAGACAGGCAAACATTATATTTTCAAAAAAAATAGGCGGACGAAGTCGCGGGCACTGGTAGTTTACAATAATAGTACGGTAAATAAATACAAAGTACCTACCTAACCTATTTATTATACTTAAGTACCTACCTATCAGACGAAATAAGTAAATTGCTTCTAAATAATTTGTTCGTTCACCAATTCACCATACTAGCATTTTGCTTAGAATTTTTATTAAACGCTTAACTACTTTATATTTATACATGAGATTTATTAATAAGAAATGGTTTAAAATGTTAGTTTTTTTAGACAAGGATTTGACTTTTGTATGAGTTATGTTATGTATGATGAAATTGATGAATGATGATGAGTTATGTTATGTAGGACTTAGGTAGGTATACGTATTTAAGTTATTATTTCGTACAACAAAAATTTTGTAGGTTTTTTTATAAGCGATAGATGAGCGTTTGATCACTATCTCACCTGATGGTAAGTAATTATATGGTCGAAGATGTAGAGTACCTATTCAATTTGTAGAGAAAGATTATTTTTGCGATAACCACCAACTAAGTAATTGACTATTTTCTGCATTTATGTAGGTATCTAAGTAGATTTTTCAAATATACATTAAAATATCAAAATCCATTCTTTATTAAAAAATTCAATATAAAAACGCACAATGTTGATGTCGGACTCCTGCGTCGATTTATTGAGAGGACCAATGATTGCGCGTTCGTGCAATTCACTTAAAAAATTAGTAGCGACATATTGGTGTCAATTCGAGCAAGCCAAATTCCGACTTAACTTAACTTAAAATTAGTTAAGACGTGTCAAATTACAGATTGCTATTCAGAAAACGCCGACTTAACTTATTATGACAGGACTAAACCAAAATAAGTTAGGTCGAACTAAATTAGGTTAGAAAACGTTTTTAGCTATTCGAAACGGCCACAAAACTGTCAAAATAGTAAACGTCGAACTAAAATTAAGTCGCGACTAATTTTGTGTGGACTAAAATTGGTCGTTGAAGTAAATAACAACATTTATCGAATAAATAACGATACGATTGATAAATTTGTAATTTTGGCTGTAGTACGGGCTGAAAGGTGTTCTGAGTGCCGGCCTTTATGGACAGATTTAGTGAAAACCCTCAGAAAAACGTGTTTTGTTAAATGTTTTTGTTTAATTTTATTGCAAAAGCAATGACGAAGGGCTTAGATTAAAACGATTAAGAGACTGTTCCAATCCATTCGTATTGCCGGATAACAAATTTAAAAAACTGTTTTGTATACCTACCAAATGACTACGACCTGCTGGACTTTCACAAACTACTCAGTCGTGACACCAATGATCGTCTCAGAGGTCACCACCTCAAATTACGCACCACCTTCTCGGACAACAACCCTCACGAACATTTCTTCAGCAACAGAGTGGTCAGAGCGTGGAACAAGCTACCAAAGGACATCATCTCGGCACAGTATCAGCCAGTTCAAGAACAAACTTGACAAATACTTAGCCAATACAGAAACAGACTAAGAATAGCTGGATACAGGCATCTATCAATTGTATCAACTGCCTGCCTGATAAGTAAATAATAATAAAATACCTGTGGCAATATGCCTATTTGCACATACTAGGAGGCAACAATTATTTTCAATAAAAGTCATTTTATATCATTTACAAGTTTTATTCAAAATATATACTAGGTAGGTAGTTAAAAAAGAATTTGATTCAGATTTGGCTAGAATTGTCTATACAGTTAAACCAGTTAGGAGTTTACTGTGCCTCTTCAACAAAAATTTCCTCAACTGTGTCTTCCCTCAACGCTTCAGCTAAAACTTGAGCTGCCCGCACCTTAGCACAGGCATTTTCTCTTAATCGCAGTGCAATATCTGCTCAGCTCAGCAGCCTAATATTTTCATTTAATGCTGCTGTCAGGCTATCGGCAACAGGCGGTCTTGGTGGTCTTGGGGCTTGCACCCGCTCAGGCCGGCATATACGGGGGCGGTTGGGCAGCTCAGGTTGTTGAGGCGGTGATTGATGAACTCATTGAGGATCTTCTAGCTGAGCAGGCACAGCAGGAGGAACTTCAGCAACAGCAGCAGCAATATGTTCCATTTGGGGTCTGAAATTAACAATAAATAATTTAAGATATACAGCAAAAATATTTAATTATATGTATCACTTGGTTTTTAAAGGAAAACTTACCTGCTCTACAGTCGCAAAACCATACACAGAGGCAGGTCCTACAATTTCCAATATTTTATTGTCCAGATCTGTTAAATCTGGACCTGGAGGACCAGTTCCGCTGATGGAGCCCATACTTTTCGAGCTTTTGTTTTTGTTTTGCTGCGCCAGACATCCCAATTCTAAAAATAAAAGAGGAAATACATTTCATACATAGTTAATTACGAAGTACTTGTAATGACAAACATTGAGCCGAGTAATAATTGGTATTTGGTTTCTTGGTAAAACTGGTACTCGGACAACTTTAATCTTTACATAGTCTAAAACAAAGTGACTTCCCTCTCTGTCGTGTCTGTTTGTATTTTGTATGTAAGCTTAGATCTTTAAAACTATGCAGAGCTAGTAATTCTATTACTATTATAAAGCGGAAGAGTTTGTTTTTTTGTTTGTTTGTTTGAACGTGCTAATCTCAGGACCAGCGGTTGCTGGTCCAATTTGAAAAATTCTTTCAGTGTTGGATAGTCCATTTATTGAGGAAGGCTATAGGCTACATTTGATCCCGATAGTCCCACGGGATCGGGACTTACGCGGGTGAAACCGCGGGACGCAGCTAGTTGATTCCATAAACCATGACTTGAAAGTTGAAAAATATATCATAGCAAAAATGTTTTTTCACAGAACCTCATGGTTTAAAATTGCATTTTATGCAATACCTACTATATTCAGACCCTCTGTGTGGACCGCCTGTGTATTTGCGTCGGTAAGGCTTAAATTTACTAGACTTAATCCATTTAACATATTTAGATTATTGAATAGAAAGCATTGGTTGAACGCGCTAATCTCAGGAACTTACTGGTCCGAATTGAAAATATATTTTTGTGTTTGATAGTCTACATATCGAGGAAGATTAAAGGCTAGTAATGATCCTGATATTCTCGCGGAATCGGGACCTGGGCCGCCGGCACTAGGATTGGTAGATAAATAAATCTAATTCCTCTTACGCTATCGAAATAGCAATTAGCATAGGTAAATTGCGTCAGAAATAAGACCTACCTTTTGCCAACTGAGCATGAAGCCTCTCCACTCCACAAGCAGTTCCTTTTGCTGCGTTCGTTAGGTCTTATATACATTTTCCGACACAAAAATACAACAAAACTGATTCAGACGAATTACAAACTACAAAAAGTAAACAAATAATCATAGAGAAATCTAGACGAATAAAGTACTACCAACCTCACAGCATAAACCATTCGTTCTCATTTTTTTATCTGTGAATCCAATTTAGTCCGTGTATAATCCTGTCATTTTCAAATTCTAAGTTTAGTTTGTGGACAAAATCGAATAGCATACAAACTTAACTTAACTAAAATAAGTCTGTTTTTGGTTAGGTTAAGTTTTAGTCGGTGGTTTGCTCGAATTGACCCCATTATCGAACCAAAATCAATAGAAATGGAACTATTTAAATCGCTCGAAGTGGCACAAGCGATTCAAAAATAGAATCCCTGATATTTTAGTCAAAATTGAATTTATTATCTAGCTCATACTCATAATTTAGGTTCAAAATATAAACAAAATAAATTATAAATTTCATATTTAGTTTTATTTTAATAAGTTTTAGTTTTAATTTAGTTTTTAATTTTAATTATGTTTCATAAGTGTTTTTTGATTGATTAAATTTCATCCAGTAATTTAGGTTTCAATAAGTTTTTTATAGAAACCTAAAAAAAACTACTTGGCCTCTATACGTTTCTATTACCTACTATCGAAACCTTACCTATTTCTTATATTATAATAACATACCTTATCTTAAGTAAAATTATATAAATATAATACATTTGTAGTTTGTAGGTACGTTCAAAAACGAGAAGTCGACTGTGCGTGCACTACTAAATATCGTACATATTTATTGCTACACAGTTAGAACAATAAATTAATCTAATTCTCTTATCTATCATTGTCTAAGTTTTAAGTTAACACAGCTACGATTATATCTGTGGGTAACAATGCGCTTCCTAATACATAATGCTGCATTTTAACGGTATCTACCTACGCGAGTGAATCAAACACTGTTGTTGTCAGTTGCACAATTTCAGCACCTCACTTAGCTCACATAAGTAACGACTAAGTAACATTATATTATTGTTGTAGAATGATACAGCCTTTCATTTGTAGCGGTACTAGGTAATTTGTACTGCTTGCGAAATATGATTATATGCACTTAAAATTGATTGTGCCACCTAGAAAGACGGATGGATAGACATCAGCGAGCTACAATAAAATTTTATAAAATAAAAAGTTTCCAAACTTTACAGCGACATCCCGGTGGTGCTCCCTGTACCTGTAAAAGACAAAAACAGATTAGAACATATTTTAGAACAAATTTTGACTAAATTTTATTGAAAGCCTTAAAAGTGTGAATTTTCTTGTTTTTGACAACTTTTCGCAGGAAATGTTACTTCTATTTTTCCAAAAAAACGGCTCAGACAACCCCCATTTACATCCTCTAAGCTCCGACGCATCCCCGATCGCTATCCCGCATTCTTTTAACAATTTTATGAGAGTTCGTTTTTTTAACCCTTAGAAGTTTTTTTTTCCTTTTTGTGGTTCCGTCCGTAAATAAAGTAGGTATAGGTACCTACTTATTACAAACAAACATACAAATATATTAGACATGACAACATAACCTTTTCCTAGCAGCCGAGTAAAAACGGGACCCTATTACTAAGACTCCACTGTCCGTGTGTCTCTTTGTCTAATGCACCGTGATAACTAGTTAAGGTCCCTTTTGAGGTAGTACGGAACCAATTGAACCCTTAAAACAATCATAAATTCGTGAATTTTAAAATAAACTATACCGTGAATTTTAAAATAAACTATAGCCAAGTAATACGACTGTGCGCCTGTGCCTGTTAGTTGTATGTAGGGCTGCCTTATCTAAAATCTATTTACCCAGACAATAAGTGTGAAGACCCCGGATTTTAAAGCTTTAAACCCGGACAAAAAAAAACTTTTCAAACTATATTAAGGTCAAGGTATACCATCCAAATCGGTTTTAACCAAACCAAACCAAATTTACCATATTCATTTAAATTGCAAAAATTATTCTCTCTTAGCTAAAAACAAACAATATTTTTCTGTTATTTTGCGTTGGCCCGTGCTATTCAAAAACTTTAAACTCTAGCAAACAACACAAATAAGCGTAAGATGTCATTTTTGTTGTGGACCTAATATTGCTTATTAAAAATTACAGCCGCCTAAACCCGGACAATAAACGTGACCCTACCCGGACGGTCCCCGGACGCTCTCTAAATTAGGACAAAACCGGGGAAACCCGGACGAATGGCACCCCTACCTAGGTGTATGTATGTAACACTATATATTGGTTACGATTGTTTGATTAGCGTGTGTAGTTGTATTGTGTGATAATATGTTATACCTACTAGCGTTCATCTAAAACAGCGCGTTCCGCTTTCAGCTCACACATGTTTTGTGTTTAGTCTCTAGCTAGTCTATCCGGATATTGAATAGGTAAACAAACTACGGAATATGTCTATTTTTGTCCCATCTTAGGTATAATATCACCAAAAAAAACGGAAAGTCATAGGTAGGAGTCATAATATGCGCATCGATTTTCCTGTTATTACCTACTTGATTTTAGGTAGGTGTGTTTTTGTATATAGTACCTACAGGAATGAAGTTTACGTAGAGGCATTTCAAATTTTTAGGTAGGTACACTACAGATGTCTGCTAAATTAGAAAAGAGGAATATAAAATAGGTACTTAATAATAATGTATTTTATTGTAGTTCGCGATTCTAAATAATTTTCACGTCATAAAAACTTCAGATCTCTTGAAAAGTGGGTAATAAGTAGAGGATAGTCTCCATTCTCTTTCTCCATACAAACGTAGTTTAAATTTTCCTCCTTGGATAAAAACATTAGAGCAAATATGTTTATGCCATAAAACCTATTTCTGTCATGACAATGCATCTACCTTTTTATTTTTTTTTATTTTCTAATTAAGTAAAATAATAATAAAAAATAATAAAATGAAAAAAATAAAAAGGTAGATGCATAGTCATGACAGATATAAGTTTTATGGCATAAACATATTGGCTCTAATGTCTTTATTCAGGGAGAAAAATTTAAACTACGTTTGTATGGAGAAAGAGAATGGAGACTATCCTCTTAAGTAGCGTGTTTAACTCAATTAGGTACTATGTATGTCAAAACTATTATTATACCTACATAACATAGGTACCTAACTAACAATCACAACATGCTGAAACGCCACTTAAAATTTACCTAAGGGCTAAACCTACACTATTCAGAAGGTTCTAAAATCAAAATGAGTCTGTAGGCACTTAGGCTGGTACAAATGCGATTTTCTGAATTTAGAATTTAAATATTTCAGGACATCAAACTGCACTACGTAGAAAGCGGGGACCCAACAAAGCCTTTGATGCTATTCCTGCACGGATTCCCAGAGTTTTGGTATTCGTGGCGTTATCAAATCCTTGAATTCAACAAAGACTATAGGTATAACACATCGTTTCCGGGTTCCGTATCCAAAGGAAAAAACCGGAACCCTATTAGATAGATAAATTATAACTTTTTTTTTTTTTACATTTTTGGGAAACCAACAGCTATCAATACATATTAAAAAAAATACAATAGAAATAGGAAAGCCAATAATGGGTATCCACAACTAGGGAAACCTAAAACAAGAAAACAAGACCCAAATACATAGAGTAATGGGCGATTTCTTCCAGGCAACCTTTGGATGGAATTGATCTGTTTTAGCTTGAGTGGCAGGTTGTACAGAAGCAATGATAACATAAATAGGTGGAAATAATTAAAATAATATTATGATGGATGATTAATATAAATAAATATATAAAGTAGATAAACATAAATAAAATTCTATAATACATATTATATTAACCTATTACTGAGACTCTGCTGTCCGCCTGTCTATCATCCTCATCGGTCTGTATCTCATGAACCGTGATAGCTAGACAGTTGAAAGTTTCACAGATTATGTATTTCTGTTGCCGCTATATTAATTTTGCTAAAAAAAGCTAATGTAATCACAGATGTGTTGCAGTTGACATGAGAGGATATGGAGACTCGGAGAGACCGGAAACAGTTGAGGCATACCATATCGACAACCTTATTGGAGACGTGCGAGAGTTGATACGTGAATTAGGTAAGTACCTGCCTGTTATTATGATTAAGGCTCGTGCTTAATGCACTTCTACAAGTGCCGGCAAACGTCTTGAAAAATAGCGGATGCGCAGAAGTCGATTTTTCATAAGTCGCACGTAAATGTACTGCGAACTTAATCCTTCCACGTAAGTGTTTTTCAAGATGTTTGCTGGCAGCTGTGCACCTGTGCACCACATGGCATAGTTGTGAAAAGTAAAGCCGCGAAGCGCTAACTACTAGGTAAACTGTGCTTCTACTCTCTCAAGCCTAGGGCGTTGGGTTAGGGTACTCTAAAAAATATTAATGTTAATATTGTATTTTTTACATACCTATATTATTATTTTTGTATTTGTAATAAATTCAACCTTATCATTTCTTATTTTCTTCTATAAAATGTAGAAACGTTTATTTAGAAATTATCTAGAAAGACCAAAGACGTCGCGCGACGTCCTCATGCAATATTTATTTCGCAAATAAAACGAGAATGAAAAGAAACAAAACGTCGCCCGTCTGGTAGGATAAGCCCTTAACATTTTACTCCACTCCAAGCTCTAGAGACGTAGATTTAACTTATGAAAGTTGACATGGCACGCAGACATTTTAACCGACTTCAAAAAAAGGAGGAGGTTCTCAATTCGGTTGTGCATATTTTTTTTGCGTAGGTACCTATGTTTGCCGATTTATAATGCGTTTAGGTAATGAAGGTAGTTACAGTAGGTACGTACCTACTGTAACTACCTTCATTACCTACAGTTATTTAAATAATTCGTTTTCAGAATAAATTATTTGATTATTAAATAATAATCAAATAATTTATTATATATTCTCAATATATGTCGTGCAGGAAGATGACAAAGTTTATTATTAGCAGTAAACAGCGTGACGAAATTGTTAGTTTATCTTAAAAGCCATTACATTCTCAATTGTCCTCATAAAGGTTCTGCGATCTCTTCATAAAACGGTCTGTTGTTAAACAACAGATATATATATAGGTAGGTAGGTAGGTACCTATATTTATCTTAGTTTATGTAGATACCTAGGAAGGTTGAGTGACCCTAGGTTTCTTGACATTCTTAGCGACTGTTACACGGGGTGAACCATCGTAACAGACAGACAGAGTTACTTTCGCATTTATAATAATAGTAGGTAAGAACATATTCTGTGGTTGTAGTAAGTATACTGGACATTATTTTTTTCAGGAGCTGAAAAATGTATTCTAGTATCCCACGATTGGGGTGGACTTGTGGCTTGTCGGTTTAGGGACGTGCACCCAGAAATGTTACATGCTTGCGTCATGATGGGAAGTACCTCGAGGGAGGCTTGGTTCGAACAACTCTGGTCCAACCCGGAGCAGCGGAAATTGTCATGGTAAGCTAGAGAATGACATATTTTATTATTAAGCCTACCTACTCTTTTTCCATAGAAACGTAGTCGCCTGTTTCCTCCCTGGATAAAGACATTAGAGCAAATATGTTTATGCCATGAAACCTATATTATTATCTGCCATGACCATTGACCATGCCCCTACGTATTGTTTTTTTTTTTTCATTATCTAATTAAATTAGACGAGATATAAAATTCAGAAAAATTAGAAAATGAAAAAAATCGAAACTTAGGATTCATCGTGAATTTTATAAGACATCATAGCATAAACATATTTTTTCTAATTTCTTTATCCAGGGAGGAAACAGTTGACTATGTTTATATGGGGAAAAGAGTAGGTAGACTGTCCCCTTATGGAATTAAGGAGGTATTTTAATATCAATTCAATTCAATCATTTATTCATAATCTAAGTTAATGTACAGGTGGTGTTAAGTCAACAATAAATAAGTTCCTCTATATTGGCTAGTTCGGCATATAGGTATACTAGTGAACCTGTTTACTTAAGCCCAGGGTTTACTTAAGCCCACTAGTTTGGCTAATATCAGAAAGAAATTATATAACCCGCCCTGCGGTGCGAGCGGAAAAAGAGTATTCTTAGGTAGTACCAGTATCAATGGTCACTATATAGCATCAGTGTTTTGTGGAAAGTTACGAAAAAGATGGGAAATAATGGGTATCTATTCGAAAGGTCACTTTGGTGACGTGACGTTATATTCAATGACTTGTGGTATTATTAAAACACCTGCAGCCTGCGGCTAGAGGGCATTGAGTTTTATTTCTATTCAAACGCCTATCGATCACATCATTAGTGTGCAATCATTTTGAAATGGTACTTATTTTAGGCGCCTGGCGTAGTATTTGAGTACCATTCACAAACCATAACGTGCCATAATCCGTAGCGCAGTACATAGGTACCTAATAACATGCAAGTTTGTGTAGGTCATGGGTGTGTAGCTAGTGTAAAGCAATTACGCAATTATAATACTTACGTTATTAATTACAAAATAACTACCTAGGTAATACGGGTGATGACTAGTATTTGAAAATCACTATCCTAAGTTACGTTACCTATTGGGCATGCAACTCTATTTATTTTTAAATTTAAAGCGGGATTGGTGGGTACCTATTATATTAACTGTGTGCAGAAATATGTTATAGAAATATGTTGTGTTAGTTTAGATAATTTTAATTAACATTAAGTTGAACTTAAACTCATTTTCCTGTTTTTATCACGTTGCTTTTAATGTTTTTAGCATTTTTTCAACGCCCTACGCCCCATTAAATGCTAAAAACAAAAATACAAGGCAATTAAGAGGAAAGGATACGCGTTCTCCATACCTAGAATAGAAAACAATTTAGAATATCAAAACGTAGGGGCATGGTCATGGCTGATATAGGTTGTATGGCCTAAACATATTTTCTCTACTATCTTTATCCAGGGAGGAAACAGTCGACTATATTTGTAAAAGTTGTATGAAAAAGACCTTTCCTCTTTTAAAACCTTAAATGAGTTTAATTTCAATCCACCATCGCGAAATCATAAGAAAATTTAAAAAGTTAAAAATAAACTAATTTTAATCTACATATCTATTGCAGGTACGTTTTCCTCTTCCGTATGCCAATGTTACCAGAGATGCTGTTTTCGATGAATGATCTTATGGTATACGATCAAGTGATGGAGTCGAAGAAGACCGATCAACATGACATCGAATGTTACAAATACTGGTTTGGAAAGCCAAGTAAGTTTTTTTCACCTTGAACCGAACAAAAAAGGGGCTAGTAATTTAGTAGGTATGGTAGGTAGGTATTCTTTATTTTCTAAAATGTTATAAAAGGTTTTAAAACTGTACGAAACATTTACAACAATACAATACAATATTTATTTATTATCATGAAACTTATTAAACATTTCCCAAATTACATTATAGGTAAATCAGTTCCACACTAAGCACAGCTTGTATCGCAGTAACCGAGATACCAATATAAAAATGAAGATGACATTTAATAATTATTCATATAAATATATACCTTATAGACTAACATACATACAGATAATATAAACTAAAATTAGGGTTTAGGGTTTTCTAAAATCGGACGCGCTTCCCTAAAGCGGCGGTACACAATGCCAGCTGGCCAGAAGTTGGCAGATAACAAGACATCTTTCATCTTAGTAGTTGGTACTTAGTGAGAATGATGTAGGTACCTAGATCTATATTGTGTGGATTGAGTGGATACTGGATAGGTTATATTTTCGAATAGGTAGTAAGTGAGACGACGCTGTTACATTTAGAAAATTAAACATAGGTTACAACATACTTTTCGTAGATTTTTATTGTTTTCGCGATATTGGATTGAAACTAAAGACATTTTTCGGTAACGTTGAGCGTTGAGAGAATACTAAAAGTAATAAATGCCACGCGAATAAAACCGAAAAATGTCTTTAATTTGAAACATATCGTGTCTAGTTAAAACACTTCTCAGGAAATGCCTTTATTTTACTCTTACTTGCTTATCTAGATAGGATCGAAATGGGTTGGTGTAGGCCATTTACAAATTGTTAATTGAAAGAGCTTTAGTTTTTTTAAATACTTATTTAATAACATATTACCTCGTATGGTCATTGTTTTTCTGTCTCAAAATTTGAAGCCTAACTGCTTCATTGGAATACCGCAATCTAGATAGATTGAAATAGATCATTCAAGTATTAGATTATTTTTTGATGACGTAATTTTTCTTAGTTATCATTTCATAAATAGATCATCGAAAATATTACCTACCTATCTCCTTTGATTTTAACTTTATTTTTGCAAAATAGAAACACCCACAAATAATTTTAATTTAGGATAAGTTACTAAGCTAACAGAAATATTTAATCACATGTCGTTAGTGGCGGGCAAAGTTACCCATGCTTACCTTTTATTTTGTTTCAGTGGCCTTAACACCCCCAATAAATTACTACAGAGCAAATTTCCTGTACGATATGCCAAAAAAGACCTTAAAAGGCGAAGTACCACATTTGATTATTAATGGAAAAGGAGATAAATATATAACTGAACAATGTGTTGATTCAATGAAGAAAGACTATCCGAATATAGAGGCTACTTTACTCGATGCTAAACATTTCCTACAACAAGAAGAACCCGAGAAAGTTAATAACATATTGAGAGAGTTTTTGAAGAAATACAAGTTGTAGGATTTGGAATCAAATAGTGATCTGTCATTTTATTTCATCGACTTAATAGCTATTTTTTAAATACTAAGTTTTAATTTTGTTTTTTTTTTATTAATAAATATTTTTAACTAAGAGTTTGATTTTTTATTTCCCTGAACTAGGTGTTTCAGAATTTCTCGAAAGTTGGAGCCAGGATCATTGTTCTATAATTATCATGTAATTTTGGGAACGTATGTTAAATGTCTTGATTGATGAGTCGGAAAAGTTTAACATTGACATTAAAACAATATCACGATTAAATGTTTCGCACACTACAGTGTATTTTTTTAAACGCACGCACGAGCTATTTCACGTTTGAAAATCTATTAATCTTCGTGACTTCTCTTTAGATGCGTAGCAGTAGATATGAGAGGATACGGAGACTCGGAGAAACCTGAAGACGTTAGTTCATATCGCTTCGATATCCTTATTGAAGATGTACGAGATTTGATTCAACAATTCTTGTTTTAGAGAAAAAATAAAAATTGGTCTGGAATAATAGCTACTAAAATAAAATACTATTATCAAAGTACTAAAGATAATGCCATAAGACAAGTAAGTCATCCTAATTAAAATGTGACTCTATATTTGGACCACAAGGTCGATCTTGGTGTAAAGGCTAGCTGTGGCAGTAGCCATGACTTGGCAGACCATACAGAGAGGCAATGTCACCAGTATTCTAACACGATCAGGGACCATGCCTAATTTGTTTTGTACTTTCCTTTTTACCTAGCTAGTTAAAATAATCTTTAAATGTAATATTTTCAGGTGCTGATAAATGTATTCTAGTAGGCCATGATTTTGGTGGTGCCGTTGCTTGCAGGTTCCGTGACGTTTACCCGGAACTATTGCACGCTTGCATCATGATCGGATCTATAGCTGCAGACCCCTGGATGACAGGCATTAGGACCAATCTAGAACAAATGTTTAAATCATGGTGAGTTGAATAATTAATGATTGAGGCGTAATAATTCCCAATGTTTGAAATTTAGGGCATCTAGGTACAAAGATAAATAAGTAGGATTCTAAATGTGCTTAGATACAGGATACTAAACAGTGTGAGCATTATTAAAGTGGTTGGTTCTAATAAGTGACATACAGAAGTCCCGAGGTGTCAACTACTAAGTAAATTGAGGTCATACCTACATTTGGCAAAGTGAATACTACTATCTTTACATTGACATTGAAATAATGTCAAGTTTAAATAGGTGTTTGACTCTGAATCAATGTCAATGAATGTTCTTGAAAATCATTTAGTAGGTATCTCATTAAAAAAGTATTGTCTTGAAATAGCGATAACTCAACCGAAATGTGATCTGATCACGTTGAATCAATATGAATGAATGCAGTTTTATATGAATTTAACAGAAGACTTATTTATTATATTTCGGTTTGCTCCCTTTTATCTGCAGTTTACTAGTGGGCGTCTCGGCGCTTTACTTCTACTAAGCTCTAGAAGTAGCTCATTCGGGAAGTCTTAGCCATTCAACTGAAGTGATAATTATTAATTCTATTAGCCTATGAAAACGTTAGTTTGTGTAATGCATAGGTTACCTATTTTAATATATGATGTGTAACTATCTATCTAGATCGGTATAATAGAACTAGTGATGATTTTTCTTCGTTGTCTAATCTAATTGTAACACCTCGTCTTCCAGGTACGTCTTCTTTTTCCAAATGCCAATGTTACCAGAGTTACTGTTGAGCATGAACGATCTTTATGCATGGGACGACATTGCGAAAGCGACGAAAAATGCTGGTCCACAAGACGCGGAATGCTATAAATATTGGTTTGGAAAACCTTGTAAGTTTTATGACGATCGTTCTCTATAAGATGTCACCTGGCTCAGCTTAAGCTCGTAGAATTAACACGTCAAATTAAAATAAACTTGAGAGGTGTCAAGGGCACCCGGATGGAACGAAGTTACAAAAAAAAGCTCAAAAAGTGTCGTTACAACTTTTGGTCTTAATTTTTTCCGTCTAGCCCCCTTTCGCAACGCGCGATAAGGAACTTCGTTCCAAAAATGTTATCTGCTTGCGTATGTGGCCAAAGTTACCGTTATCGAACTGACACACCTAAAAACAAAATATTGGAACGAGGAAGACTAGGGAATCTTCTTCCACTGCTGCTTCTTCCTTTTTCCTTCTTCCAGATGAGCGTGAAACGTCTCAGACCATATCATCACTTACTATCTGGTGAGATAGTGGTCAAACAAACCAAATGTGTTAAAAAAAACTATTCTTTTAAAAAGAAGGAAGTAACTATACTTATTTGGAAAAAAATCTTTTTTAATTTATTAATTTTAAATAATTAACGTTTATGTTTCAGCGGCTATAACACCTCCATTAAACTACTACAGAGCCAATTTTATGTATGAAAGTCCAAAATGGACAGTCAAAGGTGACGTACCGCATCTTTTACTAAATGGCAAAAAGGATGCGTACATAACTAAACATGTTATTAAGAGCATCGAAGAGTATTATCCCAAAATAGAAACAATGGTTATTGACGCAGCACATTTTCTGCAAATGGAAGTACCGGACCGAGTCAACGACATTATTAAAGAGTTTTTGAAGAAACATAATGTAAAGTAAAAAGATACGCTATAGATAGCTACAGTCGACTGGTGGTAACTTTGGCCCATTCTATGGTTTATTTTAAAATTTGTGCTTATTGGTTACTTACCCACTACCTACAATTTTTAAGAGAGAAAAATTATTTAGCGACTATTTTAATAAATACAATAACGAGAAGAAATTGTACGAGTCGACTAATGTTTTATTGAAAGGCAAAGTAACCCAATACACTGTAATAGTTGTTAAACAAAACTAGCTTTTACCAAAGTGACTTTTTATACGTTCCTCTAAAAAATGTACTTTATAATGATAAACATTTAATATTAAATAACTTAAATCATTATCTAACGGAATGTTTTATTTATTAGTCTTAATAATATTTTAAAATAAACGATACCTAAGTACCTACCTACCGACAAAATTGTTAGTAAGTATCTGGCATCAATATAGGTATTGGTCGCTCTCAAAGTGTAAAATGTGTTTTCAAAAACCTAATTTATCTTAATTATTATTGATGCATGAAATCATGAAACCGAATGATGGATGATAGGTAGGTTAGATTAGCACATCATATCAAGTGTAGAGGTACACATTGAGATTTTCTTTCGATATGTGCTTCCTGTGTAGATCCAAATTCTAAAATTTCCGGCAGTGAATGGCAGCTCATAAACAGCTACATTTTTCTATCATTTCGGTATTTTATTTTATTACCTAAGTCCCATTCCCTACAGACAGGGCAATGCAAGGGTTCCAAAAAAGGTTTTAGTATAATAAAATGGTATAAAACTAAGTAAAGTTACTTTACCACTGTCATCATCCGAGCGATGTTCCCGGTTGCATCATTGCATTTGATTGCATCCCTCTCGAGAGCCCAGGGTCCGCTTTCCTACTTTTACGTCTCGAATTCGCATGATCTTCGGCATCCCGCGTAGTGAGTTACTTTACCACTTTGTACTTTATCATAACTCTTTATTAGATTTGAAAGCATCGAGAAAAGTCCGACTCTGATTTTCCTTTGCATTTCACTTCCAAGATCTTTAACGCTTTCCCGCCAAAACTCGTCATCAACTAAAGATAGACAGCACCATTCATTGCAAAGCGACTTACACCGGATGTTCAAATGGTCGTAAAAACTTTACACCCCCTTTTTGAAGTTTCGAACTGGAAGTTTGTTTTAGTTTAGTTTGGCTTTTGAACGGTAGATGGCAGCACCATTGTGAAAAGGGCTAACCGGAAGTAATGAGGTGGAACACGCAAAGCTGTGAGCAGATGGGGCTCTGGTCGACTGAGCTTTTTTTTAAAATTTTGTGGTCCCGTCTGTACTGTGAGTGAAGTCAAGTTGGGGTCTTTGTGTTTTAGCGTTAAAATTATCTAAAAATAATCCATTAATGACGGTGTCTTGTTTAGTCTCAAAGAAAAAAACATCGTAGGAAAAATGCTCCTACTACCTTGAGGCATTTTGAAATAATATAAAATACTAGCTGCGCCCCGCGGTTTCACCCGCGTAAGCCACGATCCCGCGGGATTTACGGGATTAAAAGTAGCCTATGTCCTGCTCCAAGGTCCTATCTATCTCTATACCAAAATTCATTAATATCGGTTCAGCGGTTTAGGCGTGAAAGCGTAACAGACAGACAGACAGAGTTACTTTCGCATTTATAATATTATATATATATATATATATATATATATATATATATATAGTATATATATATATAGTATAGTATATATAGTATATAGTATATAGTATATATAGTAAGAATAGTAAGATAAGATAAACGTAAACATAAATGAAACTGCCGAGAGTTGTGAAAGTACTAAGTACTACTTGACAGTTCTTATTTCAAAATTATATTAGTCGAACATCGCCCTCTGCCGGGATAAAAAGTTAGTGCTCCTCCTAATTGCATTGGACTATGTTTGTGATCATCAATAGATGGCAGCACCTATACAAAGAGGTTTGTACCGGAGGTAACATAGGTTGTAAATCAAGTAAGACTGAGTTAGACCCGCCTGAACTCCAACTAGAACGACCCGCCCCCCGTGGAAACTTCTTTTTTCCAATGTATCAATCAAGCAAGAATACGTTTGTCTTGATACACTGGAAAAAAAGAAAACCGTGCCTTACAAAACGCACACAGCTTAAACAAAGTTTTCGAAGAAAGGTACAATTTTTGTTTCAGTCTGAAAATTATTTTGATATTGTTTTTCACAGATTTTTTTACTTTTAACACATTCACTGCAACATTTAATCTTCAAACAATATTAATAAACGCGCCCGAAAGTTTATAGTCAGCTGCTGTGAGAAGCATTCAGTCAAAACAATTATCAAATTCTTGAGTTGACATTAACTCGAACATTCTTCGTAAAGTTATTTTAACAAGGTCATGTCGTGCAACTCTACCTATTTGTATTGAAGTAAGAAAACCATTTTGTCTCTTTCTTTCTAAGCCTATTTTGCAGTAGCTTTCCTACACTAAACTACATCTTTCTCTTGTACGACTTCTCTTTGCCTCAAATGAAAGCTAATGGCTGCCCACAGTTTACGAAACAGCTGATGTGCGTCGTTCGGTTCTCGTAAATTGATAATCTAATTCAGTATTTTCTATTTCTTTACATTTACGTAGATGATACGACATTTGTGTTATTATTTTGTGTGTATATCAGGGTTAGTGTTATTGCAGTGTTAAGTTATACTTCGTTTACGAAACAAGAATTTTGGATTCTCTACGTTGCTGGTTTTTTCAGATGTCACTGACCATACAGCAAATAATTTTGGATGCAAAAAGACTAGCAGGCCGCCTGAAGGAAAGGGAGAACGAGGCTGATGCTCTGTTAACTGAAACCCAGACTGCTTACAGGCAAATCCATACAATGAAACAGGTTTGTATGCATTCTTTCCAAGTCGATTGGGCTAAGAATTTGGACGCTGACGCTAGCTGCCCTCATTCTAAACGGTTGTTGATGATGTTTTAGCTACATCAAGATACCTAGTTAGCTATATTCGTAGTCCACTTAGCTAATTGATTACTTTGTCCGTTAGAAACTTATAGTGACCTTGTGAAGGATAATTATTATTATTGTGTAAACATCTGAGGCTTGTGGGTTGTGACTTGTGATGATTTTTGTTTCAATAAATTAGTGCAAGTTAACTGTACGCTTGTAGGCAGAAAACTTGTAACTTAATAATGATTTATATCACCTTTTCCAATAGGAATCTACCCAAAATATACGCATACGCAAAATAAATTTGCATTAGATGTTTGTCTGTTTGATTAGATGTTTGTGGTTCAATCACGCAAAAACTATTGAACCAATTGTGATGAAACTTGGTTTGCAGATAGCTAGAGATTGGGTTAACACAGGCTTTTTATCTAGATATTGCTGTGGAATCTGAACTTACATGAGTGCAACCTCAAGACTCGATCCTATGGGAATATCGGCATAAAAAGTAGCCTAAGTAACATACCGAGTTTCATTGCAATCAGTTTAGCGGTTTTGTGTGATGATGAACATACAAACTTTCACATACAAACTTTCATCTTTATAATATTAAGTAGAATTAATACAGGTAGTGAACTAAAGTTGCCTCTACTTGTCAAGATCATCCCAAACCAATCTTTTCAATTCAATTCAACTCAATCATTAATTCATAATATAGGTTTAGTGTACAGGTGGTGGTAGGTCAACAATAAATGTTGGTTCCTCTATATTGGCCAGTTCGGCATATGGAATTATAAAAGTTCTGAAAACAGCTTCTTTGAGCTACTAAACTATGAGGGAAATAAAATACTAAAACAGAACCAAGTACTCTAATTAAGGAAAAATAAGGGTTTCTTGTTGACTAGGAAACCCTGTATACTTGAATGTTATGGAAACTCCATAACACATCAGGGCATGTATTTCATACTTAATTAAAATGTCTCAAAGCCAAAGCATTAAAATGTCTCAAACATAAATATAAGTTCAGCAATTCTTAGTAATTTTGCAAGAAAAGCTTCAAAAACTTCTTCTTTAGTCTCTTTAGTTATGGAACTGAAGTCTCAATAATGCGTCAGCATTCAGTTATGGAATATGTGCCCAGCTAATGATTTTTTTGTTTAATATTCTAACAAAACTTGTAGTACAAAGAAGAAGTAGACACACTGAATGAGGCATCACGTGAGCGTCCTCGAGGCACGCTCATTGCAAGCATAGAGCGGGAGTCCCGCCTCATGAGAGACGTCCAACGGGAGAATGGGGAGCTCCGAGCTGCTTTGGAGGACCACCGACGGGCGCTCGAGCTCATCATGTCCAAGTACCGGCAACACACTGAGAAGAGAATATGGGAGTCCAGGATAGACTTTACTGCTGCTGTCCATGAGAAACAACAGGAAGTAAGTTTAGAAATTATAATAATAAGTCATTTGACAATCTCTGTGGGTGATTAATTTGGGGGAACACCTGGCTACGGCTATAAGAGGGTTGGAGGTTCCCTTCCGTTAGTAACAAGTTTTTAGATTGAATAACTGCTTACAACTACCAATTTACGGTTACAGAGCGGTGTTGGTCTAGTGGTAGATACCCCGACTTTCATTCCGAGAGTCGTGGGGCCGACCGCGCACCAATGTCTTTTTATTTTTAAGAAAAAATGATGTGTGCTAATAACGTCGCTCTTACGGTGAAGGAAAACATCGTTAAGGAAACGACATGTCCTAGGACTCACCACGGTCCGAAGGCATGGGATGTTCGCCAATTCGGAGGAGGCTCCCGTGGCGTCTTACTGTTTATCCCCACTAAGAAATCACGTACAATGGCCCAAATGTGAGGAAAAGGCAAAGGGAAACAAGGGAAACTAACTAAATACCAATTTAGGATAATGTCCACCATGTTTACAAGATCTTCAGAATGCAACATGCAATGAGAAACGACAAGAAACTCATGGGGTTTTTTGCTGTAATAATGTGATTTAAATTGTCCGTTTATTAGTTTCCCATTCACTTTTTTTTCTTACTTTTAAAATATATAAATTTTCAGTTGATAAGACAGCAAGCAGAAAGGATCAATGAAATGACAAGCATTATGTACAAAGCTGTCAATATGGATGAGAACGGAGATGCCAGGAAAGAAGAAGAACTCTACCAAAGGCTCATTACAGAGAACAAGGTAAAATGTAAAACAATTACTTATAAAAATATTTGGTTGCAATAATTATCATGGTTATTTTTCCTGCTAACGACATTAGCGTTAAAGCGTTAGCTACATAAATAAAAGAATACTATCTACATCCCGCGGTTTCTCCCGGGTAAAGCTCGATCCTGTGGAAATATTGGGATATACAGAACCCTATATCTTAATCCAGATTTTCAATCTACGTTGCAAACATCGCAATTGGCTCAGTAGATTTAAGAGATTAGATTAAAGACGCCACAAATAGAGCGATCCTGAGCCACCTCCATCCAACGAGACGCCGCGACCGCTACAATGTAGTCGGTCCACTGATACTTCGGTTCGCATTACATTGCACTCCCCAACAGTTATCAGTCCTTCAAGCTATATGGACTGCCCATTGCCACTTTAGTCTGTTAAATAAATAAATGAATTCTCTGAACAACACACAGCGCTATCTAGCCCCGTGGTAAGCGACTGAGCTTATGTTACCGTGACTAGACAATGGATATAAAACTTATATTTATTTTTCTTTTGTAAATACTACAACCCCTTTATGTACACACCCAGACCAGACACAAATATTTTTTTTTTTAAGCATAAATACTTGCACCCGGCGGGAATCGAACCCGCAACCTTCTGCATTGCAGTCGCGCTTTCGCACGACGCGCCACAGAGGTCGTCAGAGGTGTTAATTTTGAGAGCTATGTCAGTGACTTTGCGTCTCCTACGGATTTTTTATTTTATATTCTATCACGCAGGGAGACTCCAAGCCGTGTAGCCCCGGCATAGAATAGGGTTACCCCATCTTATCCCGTGGGTGTTGTAAAAGACGACTAAGGGATCTGAGGGAGATTAGCAAACCTTAAGTTTAGCAAACCTTAACCTGCTTGATCCCTAAGTGGGTTGGTGTCAAGCAGGCGGCCGGCTGTAAAAACATTGTCAATCTAATTGCAGAAGGTATGGTCTGCAGATATGCAGAATGCAGGTATGCAGAAGGAATCATGACTTACCGACTGCGCCGACCCCAAATAAAAAAAAAACAATTTGAGCTTTAGCGGACCCCAGGCTCCCGAGAGGGATGCAACCGGGAACATCGCTCGGATGAGAAAAGAAGGGAGACTCCAAGCATAGCTCTCTCCAGAGCCTGCTGAGCGAATCTGAGCCTTTTAACTAGGCGTATATATACATACGTATATATTTTCGCGTTTATAATATCAGTAGAATATTGCCGTCAACTTAGCTTGCCTAACCTAACCTAACAGCCTAATCACAGTTCACTGATTTTTATTGCTAGTTAATTAAATTAGTGATACCTACTATAAATTATCATAGCTGAGTGCACAATTTTATTAGATACTGAACTTTATGGTCCTTTAAAATTCTTATATCATGTGTTTATGCATAATAGGTTGTCTGTGACCTTACCTGCACCTGTATTATTTATTATGTTGATAACTCAGTTTCCTAGGCACCTTGCAGTATATTGTTGCTTTCACATAATGGGGAAATCAAGAGTTATTACCTCAAAGCAGCAATGTACTGCTTATGAAACTGAATTGTGAACATATTAGATAACTGGCTGCGTTTCGCGGTTTCACCCGCGGAAGTCCCGATCCCGAGGGAATATCGGGATCAAAACTCAGGGTGAATGTAGCTTTCTAATGTTAAATTTCTGAAATCGGCACAGTAGTTTTTGAGTTTATTCGTTACAAACATGCAGACACATATACACACATAAACACAAAAATACAAATCTTTCCTCTTAATAATCTAATATATAAAAGGACAATGACCAAAAAAAACCCAGCGTCGATTAGAAAAACACATATACTGGTTGATAGCCCTTTAATTACCAAGCAATAATATGAAATCAATGTCACGACATCTAATTACCACAAATGTCTACAGGTGCCTAAGTTAACTTGAGACTTTTTTTGAAAGAAAAAGTTCGTGCTCAGGTCTCAAGTTAAGTAAGGTTTATAAAAAATGAAAATATATAAATATGAAATATTTTACCAATTTAAAACCTAATCACATTTTTACCGTTACCTGCGACTTGGGAGGAAGCCGCAGGTAAATAATAGGATGTGATAAATAAAGCCATACATACATAGTAACATACACATGTGTATACATACACACACACTAACCCATCAAGACCAAACAAACATCATTATTTCAACCAAAACCATTTTTTAATATCGAAACATGACCTTGTCAAAACAAGTCATGGTTATAACTTTTCGAAAAAGTAACTTCACTCACAGGTAGTCCATTTAATGCCCTTCACTGTAAAATAGTTTTTTTTTTAATCGACGCTGGGTTTTTCCGCCATACATTTTTGGTCATGTCAGTTTTGCACTATCTGTCCCTCTTTTACTCATACTATTGACAACGAACGAATACCTGCGGCTTCCTCCCAAGTCGCAGGTAACGGTAAAAATGTGATTAGGTTTTAAATTGGTAAAATATTTCATATTTATATATTTTCATTTTTTATACACCTAACTTAACTTGAGACCTGAGCACGAACTTTTTCTTTCAAAAAAAGTCTCAAGTTAACTTAGGCACCTGTAGACATTTGTGGTAACTATATGTCGTGACATTGATTTCATATTATTGCTTGGTAATTAAAGGGCTATCAACCAGTATATGTGTTTTTCTAATCGACGCTGGGTTTTTCCGCCATACATTTTTGGTCATTGTCCTTT